>CM042009.1:37718044-37925544 GCA_023525715.1 Cichorium intybus
TTATGACCACAAAACAGACTTGTCCAAAATGATCAGTGAGAAATGGATATTTTCACACTACTTATGTTCATATTCAACTTTCGGGCTCAACTAACCAAAGATACTAAACTCCAATACGGAACTTTTGGCACCAACCTCAACCTCATACGACTTTTTTAGAATTAGTTATGATTTTTACAAAATAGGGACAGATTGCAGCAAAATCAAAAAAGTTTACCAAAAGATGTTCAAGCTAGGGTTTCTATCCGGGAAATTTTTTTTGGATGCACCCCTAGTAATAATTCCTGGATCCGCCCCTGCACACACTCGTATGTTATATTTTTAAGCCTCATTTGTTATGCATGACAAAACATAATACAATATGTTAAGCATGCATCGAACTATAACTACTTGACATGGACAAAGAAAATGTAATTTTGCATCTCGCTCAATAAAATGAAACAATGTGTGACCGTCACTCGTTCTAAATCTCTTGTACGATTGTACCCACGAAAGACGTGTCTATCCTCGTTTGCTCGTTATCTAAAAATGGCCCTATACCACCTTGTTTTGCAGCCATAAAAAACGGATCGAATTGTAAAACAAGTTGACTTTTATTCGAAATAGTTTTGATTGATAGCTTTGTTCCATTGATCAGTGGGTTTGGAGATCTAAGATGTATATGACGACTTTTAACCAAACATAAGGCGACTTATAGTACTATATTATAATTTTCTGTATTATCAATTTAAGCATTAGGCATGTACTTGCACATGTGGGTTTTAAAACATTATACTTAAGCATGTATTTGCACATCCTCATGTGCATATGTTTTTGGTAAACTGCATGAAACAATTATTATTAACTTTTGAAATTAATGTACATTGAGATACTACGAATTAATCGAGGTATACCATAGTTTGCAATGGATGAATAGAACTGCATAGACACTTCTACAACTGAGAAAATATCCAACTGCCAAAGCTGATTATATCAATTTTATCATTTTACGTATAGAGTTCTATATACTTTGTTTGAAACTTTATAATTTATGTTTGAAAAATTACATCAACAGATTTTTCTAGGAAAATATTTGAATTTCTTGGTTTCAAACCGAACCAAATCTCATGACTTCATTTAACTCTAAATCTCTAATACTCTATGACTATTTACCTCTGCGAGCCTCTTAATCTCAAATCTCATGTAATTTATAGTTTTTACTAGACTTGGTTTCATTTCCAATTCCTAAATTAGGCGCAATTTCATTTTTACTATTATACTCAAATCATACCTTATAGTTTCATCTTTAGCTGCTAAATATCTCAAATTACAATCGCTAATTTCCCTCTAGTATGTACTAAATGTTGGTACTTTCATTTCTATTTCACAAACCAGGGTGAATATGTTTGTTTATGTTGTCGTTGAAAATCTAGTTTGTGTAGCTTGGAAGTTTTTAGTTTGGATATTTATGGTCTTTTTAGTTGTTACTTTCATTTAATAATTGAATTTCAATTTGTTAGGTTTTGAAATTTCATTTTGTTTGATTAGTACTTTCATTTAGCATTAAGTGATTGCTTCTAGTTTTTTTTTTTTCCAATTTTATTTATAGTTTGGTGAATTATGGCCATTCTGTTTAATTAATTATCCACTTGTTGAAAAGTAAACTTATTTTGGGTTTATTTTCATTCTTTGCTTGAGTACTTGTTTGGATATTGAAAGACATTAAACATATTTATTTGAACAGTCATCATGTGGTCACAATATAACACACAAATTGTTTGTTAATTTTTGTTTCATACTGGTATAAGGGTCATAAAACTCGACTTATTGTCAAAACACCATTAATTTCAAACTCCTAACCACAAGTCCCCTATCTTTTACTTTTGGGGATTAAAGCTTAGCTAGAGCTTCAATAACATGAACTTACCATTTCATTCAAGTAGATGTGGCCAATTCTATCCCCTTCCAATTTTCCTTGTTTCTCCTCAGATTTTCATTTCAGAACCACAAACCCTCGTTTCCTCTCTTTATCAAGCGAAGATGGTGTTTTAGGGGGCAAAATAATCGACTTAAACTTCTAATTTCATAGTTACTGTGAACACCGACGCGTCGTGTTCCTTAGTTGGAGCATCATGTTCCTCGCGCATTCCCGTCACATTCAGTCTAGTCTTATGGTTGTACCAAACGCTGCCTAAAAGATTTGATAGTAGATCATTTGTTTTCTTGGTTTGTGTATAGGAATAAGAAACTAAATGTTAGTTGGATTGATTGGCTTCTAAACCCTATTATGTCCATTTCTTTGTAACCCCTTTGTTGTTAACATTTTCTAAGTTGTTAATATAATATCTTTTAACTCTTAAAAGAATAACACTCTATATTAATAATAGTTTATATCTTATTTATAGTATTTTTAGGGTTTTTTTTAAGAAAATCAATAGTTATAATTCAAAATACTTGGTCTGATCTCCTAACTTATATTACGTAATACTTGGCATAAATCTAAATATATAATTGAGGTCGTCGTATATCTATCTACAACAATGATATAAATTTAGCTTAACACGACATGTAACATTCATGGCCTATTTTCGATCTTAAAATTTACTATTTCCTTATATTAATATAAAATACGTTGTTCATGTTTCATACCACTAAATATAAAGTTCTACAAACATTTGAACTAATATGATTTAATAAACTATATGACATTTACATTGAACCTGATACATAAATATCAACCGATTTCAAAATTAGTTACATCACTTTAATCGTTATAAATCCTCAAATTCAACAACAATTTTATCATAATTTATTTCAATAAAAGTACACTAATATATGAATTCCAATCTATTACTTATTTATTTATATAGAATATTATATGGAGTAATATTTACATTTACATTAACTAATAAAGTAATATCAAAGTCTTATATTCTGTCTCCGGTCAATATATTGATAAATTATATAATATCATTCCAAAAGTATATTACTACTTTTTTCATTTAATCATTTTCAAAACTTTCGTTAAATCCTAATTTCTAAAACAAAATTATTCAGAAAGTGTAACCAGTAATAAAGATAAATCGCATATAAATCTATAGATAATATATTAGAAAGGTATTTATTTCTTCGAGATCTTTAAAATTGTAATCTACGTATCAATTTTGTACTTTTGCCGATAAAATGGTTTAAAGTCACGTGTCGGAGAATTATATATTAACGATATATAAGCTTTTCAAATACTTGAAATATTGTCTATTCAAATTACCACTACCAGTGAGATCTTGACTTCGTAAACTTATATACTTAATATAAATTTTGAGGTTTTAATAAAAGGGTAATAACACAAAAACCATTATGGTTGGTGTTAAATGTTGAAAAAGTTACTTTTGATTTTTTAGGACGTTAAAGCCATTCGTAGTTTGGGAAATATCACAAAAAGTCATTGTGGTTAGGACTAAGGAATTATTTGATATTTGCTAATTGAGTAAGAGCTGACTGAGTCAATTTTTGATCCGGTCAAACTTATCTTGAAACTGATCGGGTAAGAGGTAAATTTTAGAGCTTAAGACTGAATCAAAGATAATTTTTAGGGTTATCAAACGGTCAGACGTAACCCTTTACTGGATCCAGTAAAGCCATCTCCAATGGGAGTAAATGAGAATTTAAGTGAATTTAAAATATGAGAGAGATGATCACATGTATAGTTCAATCACCATTAAACTCTACAAAAAGAGTTTAATGAATGATAGTGTGTGCACTTTAATTTTTATTAAATAAAAAAATCAATTCAAATTGTTTTTCTTTTCCACTTGGCACTCCATTAAACTCTTTAAA
Organism: Cichorium intybus; assembly: GCA_023525715.1. NCBI lineage: Eukaryota > Viridiplantae > Streptophyta > Magnoliopsida > Asterales > Asteraceae > Cichorium > Cichorium intybus. Next base: position 37,721,861 of record CM042009.1, read on the forward strand.
AGTTTAATGCATTGGAGATGGTCTAATATACAAATCAAACAGCTCCTAAGTGTTAAAAAAGTCATTCCAAATTGTTTTTAGGGCATTAAAGCCCTACTTCATTTGAGAAAATGACACTAAAACCACTGTGGTTAGGATTAAGTGTTAAAAAATCATTACTGATTAAATATGTATATAAACCTCCACCCACATACTAGTATTCATGGTTCTATGCCATCTATCTGATATATATATATATATATATATATATATATATATATATATATATATATATATATATATATATATATATATATATATATATATATATATATATATATATATATATATATATATATATATATCAGCATTCATGGATCTCAGACACCTCATTATGTCGTTGTGTACTGTACTCATTATGGTGTTATGTATTGTACTGTGTAGAGTGAACTATTATACAATACTACTCTCCGTCGGATGAAAAACAGCTTGGTCAAGGTTTCAAGATAGTGTAACAAATCCCTTGGAATATATTTTTAGTGATCTGGATGTAGTCAGTTATAGATGGTATGTAGTCGAAAGTTTAGATACATATTTAATCAGGAATGACTTTTAACGTTAGTGTTAACCACAATAAGTTTTGTGCCATTTTCCCAAATCTAGAAAGACTTTAATGCCCTAAAAAGTCAATAATGCCTTTTTAACACTTAGTCCTAACCATAATAGCTTTTGTGACGTTTTCCAAAATCATAAAAGGCTTTTGATGCTCAAAAAGAATTCATGAATGACTTTTTCAACATTTGACCCTAACCATAATGGTTTTTGTGTTATTAACCATTAATAAAATAAATAATATTACATTGTAGTAGTTTGTAGGGGTTATATATTCAACTATTCTTTTACATGATTTACCATTAAATTTATATTTGTCATTTAAAAATATTATTTTAACCGACTATTGTCGGTTTAATTATTTAAAAACATCATTAAATCATATTTGTGATTCAGAAACACTATTAAACTTATCTGTTCGTATACGATTTACCATTATATTAACTTTTGTACATATTTAGTCATTTTCATATTTTGTACATATTTAGTCATTTTCATCTGGAAACACAATTCCAATGAAGAAAGAAAGCACCATTTTGCGGTTCACTTTATAAAATCATTACAAAGCGTATAACCACCTCCTCCCCTCCGTGAAAACGCCCCTACCGCCGCCGACGTGCTTCCTGCCACCGCTCATTCCTTTACATGTTCCTCTCCCTCTCCTACTACTTTGATAAAAGCACCCTACCCTCACATCCCTCCCTCGTCCCTTTTCTTGTTGAATTGTATGCCACCAATAATCACCTCCGTTTAAGCAACAATGTTATAGTCAGAATTTGAGTATGAATCGATTGGAGGTTTAAATGGTGGAGATGAGTGGGTGTGGTGGCAAATGATGGTTATGGAAGGTGGTGTAAGTTGCTGGAGGTGTGGCGGTGGGAGTGGATGGTTTTTGTAGGAGAAAATGATCAGGACAAAGTTTAATGGTAAATCGTGTAAAAAAAGTTTAATGGTTAATCGTGTACAAAAAAAAATATTAACCCGCAATACCAAGTCAAAATGGTAGATTGTGAACAACTAAATGAATTCAATCACAAACCATGTAGAAAAAAGTGACTAAATATGTACAAGTACAAAGAGATAGTTCGTTACCCTACAAAATGTGACAAATGTTCGTTACCCTACGTTTATTTATGTTTTATAATGTACTATTATCATAACTTATTAAATCATTTGTATTTATAATGGTTTATCTGATTGTTGTATTTTTAGATTATTATTCAACTAAACATAATATTTGTTTTATTTCTGATTTAGATGTTATACTTAAAAATTTTCTAATCATATCGATGGAAATTTATTTATTTCAAATTAAAAACACTTAAATCGCCATAAGTGTGACAAATGTTGGTCCGACAATCCCAACTAGTCTAAGATAGGCTACAACGATGATGATCATCACCATTCTTAGGGTTTGTCAACAAGGTCGATCACAGAGACTGAGTTGGGCATGATATTGGTCACCATAGAGGGTGAGAGATTAGGGTTGAACGATTACTTTCTTATCTCTGGCAAAGTTCTTGATTGAAGGTAGGGTTACTTTTACGATATTTGTCTTGGCAATTCATAGGGCGACTGAAGGGCAACGAAATTCGGGTCTTCAACAACGACGAAATGTATTTGATCGACTTACTCCTCTGAAATCTACCAACTATGATTGATATAACATTAATGAGCTAAATAAAACTTCAGAAATCATTTAAGTTACAAGATTCCCCAATAATTAAAGATGGCAACGGGGATGGGTACACCGGGGGTCACATTCCCAATCCCTAGGGCTGTAAACGAACCGAACGAGAGATTGTTCATGTTCATTCGTTTAAGTTAGTCGAGCAAATGAATGACACACGTACGGATAAACGAACAAGCTTTCTTGTTCATGTTCGTTCGTTTAACAAATTACCTTGTTCATGTTTGTTCTTTATGTTCGTGAATATGTTAAACAAACATAAACGAACAGAGATAAACAAACACAATTGAATGTATATGAACATAAACGTGTTGGAAATAGTGTCTAAGGTCATTAACCGTTGGTGATATTTATAATAATAGCAGGGTCCTTTTGGGTTGCCCTGACGACCCAGTAAAAACAACTAGTGACAAATAAATTGGAAATAATTAGTTTATTAATTTGCCATGTTATGATAAATTAATTAGAAAATAATTAGCAATTAATTGAAAATTAAGTTAGAAGTAATTTGGAATAAATTAATTATAGGGACCGAATGTTAATTAATTAAACTTGTTTAATTTATGGAAACAGTAAAGGGTTAGGGATCAAACCCTAAGCATCCATTCCTTGCCCTAGAGGTGCCGCCACCTCTTCCCTCTCTCCCTTCCTCTCGTTTTGGCGATTTTCAAAACTCTTCTCAAGGGTTTTGGATTTTGCTCTTTCACCTAAAGGAAGTTCTGTCAGTCTGGTTTTTTGGTGTTCTTGGGTGTGAATCATTAGAGGGATTGTAGTTTGGCTCCTTACATCCAAACAAATGTATGAATTAATAATTCATCTTGTAAGTTGCAACAATTACTATGAAATATATGATCCTAGTTGTGAACATGATGACCATTTCTTGAAATTTTTATGAATTTATGATTTGATCTTGTTAAGTCCTCCAGTGTGCAAATCGTTTTGTTATTATCATCAAATCCCTTCAGTGGTATTAGAGCCTATGTTTATAGGTTGCATGCATTTTAGATCCAAATTGATTTATGAATTCTTGTTTGCATGATTGTTATTTTTGAAAATTATAGGATTCATGCTAGAAACCTTATTGTTTGCTTGATGATTTTCGAATTCTAGGGTTATGGTAAATATTTTTCAAAAATCCTAGGGTATAGGGAGTATCATTGGGACTTTTTCTTGAACTAGGTTTCATGACAACTAGGGTTTACAACCCTTGCTTGTCATGCAAGTTTCCTAACTTGCTTAGCCTCCATGTTAACCCTTCTTACCTTATATGCAAACATGATTAATTAGGGTAATGTTTAAAATAATAATTAACATGGTGTTAATAGAATTAATAGATAAACATAAATTTTAAAATGTTTAACCATGACCAAGATCACATACTTTAAAAATGTGTTTAGAATGTTTTAATGAGGTTTCTTATGATTCCTAATGAGGTCGGTTTTTTAAATAACATTTATTGCTTACCACACTCACCGTCTGTCACATTTTTCCTGAGTGGAATTACCAAAAGGGTTCGATAGGACAATGTTTCAACTTAAAAAGTATTAACTTAAAGTATTAAAACAAAAGTCCCATTTTTAATTAAAATAAAAACATGAATCATATGCTACCTATGAACAACGCACATTTTCAAACGATCTCTTGACAGATTTGTGTGGTTAACCGGCACATCAAATTGATATTATAATTGAAGGTGATGTGACACTCCCGATACTCAAGCGTATCTTGAGCCAGGAATCACACATTTTTGCATGCTTGATCCACCATTTGATCAATGATCCACATCATCATTGTCATGGATTGAGATGATCATAATCGAGATTAACTTGTCATTGACCTTAGTCAATAAATCTAAAAATTCTAGGAATTTCATGGTGACTGAAATTAATAAAAGTTTTATCTACCTTAACGACGTTTATGATGTGATTATGACATCACTCTTTACATCATAAAGTAGATTGTTGGATTCTAGCCTTGTTAAATATTATTTGGGTAATTATTGATTAGGATTAAATCAAATAACTAAAACCTGTATATACATGTCTGCTACAAATCTAAACACAAACCTTCCTCCTATTTCGCTTCCTCCACAACCTAAATCAAGTCGTCCTCCTCCTCCACTGCAATTCCGATCTAATGAGGTTGATAGCCTGTCGTTTGCTGATATGTCCTTCGAACTCGAGAATTGTTTTAAGAAAGAGTGTCAGGGCACAATAAAGGCGGGAACGATTCGAGATCGTTAAATCCCTTAGGGCATGTAAACTTGAAGAAGGAACGTTTGTGTACGCATGTTCAGAAGATAAAATTGTACATATACAGATTGGATAATCTCGGTGTCCATTTTTCAAAGGAGTTAGTCATGGATATGGTGCTTAACTCGCTTCCTGGTTCGTATCATAAGTTCATTATGAACTATGACAAGAACCATCTGGACATGACCTTGATGGAGCTGCATGGTATGCTGAAAACTGTCGAGGCTAGTATAAAGCAGTCCCGTGGCTCAAATTCCACCGATCCTGTCTTAGCCATTCATCATGGTGATGCTAAGAAGAAGAAAGTTTCTCATCCCAAAGGAAAGGGAAAACCTAAGGTTGGACAGTCTAACCAAGACTTTAAAAGAAAAGTTGATTCTGACATAGCACCCACCAGTGACCCGAATGAGGCGATACGCTTTTACTACCACCAGAAGGCTAATATTCCCTAAGTTATATGTCGATTGGATTAACTTCATATGTTGTATCTACATTAGAAACTTTCAAGAAGTTTTGGCTAATCAAAAAGCTTTTAAAATTTAAAAACACTATTGTAGTAGCTTTTTTCATAACAAAGTTTTTTTCAAAAAAAGCTTGTAAATTCACAATATCTTCTTACGAGATTTTTCGACGATTATGATGAGTCTCAGAGGTTTTTAAACAGTTCAATATAAACAATTGATACAAACAGCAATAAGATAATTAAATCAAAATTAATAAATCTTGCAAATACATAAATTAAAAAAGTTCTCATGTTGTAAAGATATGATAAGTGTTTTTCCATTTTAAGTTTTTACTTAAAAAACTCCACAAAATACTCCCTGTTATGAAAAAATAAATTGCTATATCGTAGCCTTTTGTAAATTAAAATTTGACATATTTACTATGTTTTTATTAAGTTACGTGCCAAATATTAAGTCTATATACATATAATAAAAGAAAAGAGACGCAAATCTATAAGGAGAGCAAATGCCACATTAATATCCAAAACCAAGCATGTGCATGCAAATAAGATCATAATCGATTAAAACGACAGCGGGTCAGATGCATGATGGCTACCTTTTCCTCGTTTTTATTCTTTAATTTATTATACTTGATTAGAAAAGGTATACTTCCATGATGACTAGCTTTTCCTCGTTTTTATTCTGCAATTTAGTATGATAGTATCCACAATTTAAAAAAAGTAAACTAAAGGGTAAATTACAGTTTTGGTCCCTGTGGTTTATTTTTTTCTGTTTTGGTCCAAGTTTTTTTTTATATTGGTGGACCCTGTAGTTGCAAAAAGCTTACACTATTGGTCCTTGATCAATGTAAAAAGACTATAATACCTTTTCTAATTTCTTTTTCCTTTTTCTTTTAACCTATAATATATTTTACTATTTAAAAAAACGCCACCACCCTACCCCCACTACCCCCCCCTCTCTCTCTCTCTCTCTCTCTCTCTATCTCTCTCTCTCCCTTACACACACACACACAAAGACTTGATCAACGGCTTTAGTCGATTGGGATCACCGGAGCAAGGTGGCCGAAATATGCACGCTTGTGGTGTGGTTGATATAATATTATAATTAATTAATTATATTTTAAAATTTTCCTTTAATTTAGGTATTTAGTTAATTGGTCCTAGATTATCTCATCTCCTTCTCTCTTCTTATAAGAATCCACTGAATTGAAGACTTCCTATTATATTAATCGTTGTGATTTCAATTGCGATTTTGTTTGTTCTTACCGTCATAATGGCTATCGAATCGGAGGAGGTAGTCGGGAAGTGGAGAGTGATGAGGTTCCGCGACAATTAGTGAATCGATAACTGAATCTTGTATTGATTGCAACTGGTGGATGGCGGCAGCAGAGGAAAAAAGACTAGAAACTGAGTTGTCGGACATGGTGTAGAATAGAGAAAAAAACAACAGCTATAGTATCGGATCTCACATGGTTGCACAACGAGGTGCTATCGAGGTATTTGCTATTTGCTTCAGCGACTTCAAGGACTGAAAACCAGGACAAGATTGATGTCGCCATTGTTGGAACCCTAGCCGGCCCGAACGAGGTTTAATTCCTTCCAGCTTGTAGGAAAATTGACAGGATCAATAAGTTGGAAACCTGTTGGGTGGAGTTACAATTTGCACAGAGTGGTGTTCTTCCTAGCATCAATTGTTTTCTATTGCCAAAGAAGTCGGCAACATCAGGGCCTAAATCACCATCAAAAGCTGCCAAATCACAAAAGCTTCGAATTAGAATTTCATTTGGTTAAAAGATGTGGTCTGCTTTTACGCATTAAGGAAAATACCAAAATATTATCATAATAGCTTGGTATTCTCCGAGAATGGTGGTAAAGAGAAGTGGTATGCTTTTTACGTATTAAGAAAAATACCAAAATATTATCATAATAGCTTGGTATTCTACGGGAATGGTGGTAAATGGATGTTGTGATGAAGCAGTGGAGTTAATATTGAAGGTTAGTATGTGTTATTCTTCAATAATGGAACGCGAAATTGAAACCGATTCATGAATAATGGAATGCAGAAAATACAAAATATTGAATGGAAAATAGCATTGAAGTTGATTATTGCAGAACCGTAACACCGAAGATAAAAAAAACAGGTTCTATCTATCATGCTCAAAAGAATGAAGCATGATTATTTAAGAATGTTTATTTTTTTGATATATCTTTTTTTAAAACTCGTTATTCTTCAAGAATGTCATGTGTTATGTGAAACTCGTTATTTCACTGTGTGATTTATGTATCAAAATGTAATCCCATTTTATTCTTTAAGAATGTCTATTCTTTTTTGAATGCTTATTCTTTTAGAATATGTATCTTTTAATGTATTCTTCTTTAATGACAGTCTATTTGTTTAAGAATGAAGTGTATTCTTTGAGAATGTGGTGTGATCTGTAAGAATGTGTTGTACAACGTGCAATTATTTTCAGTTTTTAAATTGTAGTTTTAATTTGCAGTTTTTATTCACGTAATCCCACAAAATTAGGAGACAAATTGGATATTTTCTTTTTTAATTATTTTTAGTAGACTAAAATACCCTTTATAAGGGTTTAATTGCAAAATCTGATTAATAATTTGTTATAAATTTACAATTAGGCCCTTGAATCTAACACTGTTGATTATTTCGATCGGACGCTCCACATTTGGTCCTACAATCACACAATAATTGTTAAATATATTTGATCTTAACTATATATATATATATATATATATATATATATATATATATATATATATATATATATATATATATATATATATATAACTAGGATCAAATGTATCTTGATAAATATTGTATAACATTGTAACTAAATATGGACCAATAATTTTAAATCCGGACAGGGGCATAATAGTAATTGACATATAAATCAAGTAATTTTAAATAAATAAAATCCTATAAATCCGGTAACTGACTTCTATAATTACAAAACTGATTTTTTTTCCTGAATTCTGATTGGTCCACACAGTCACACAATAATTATCAGTTTTAAAATAACCTAACTATTATATATATATATATATATATATATATATATATATACACACACACACATACACACACACACACACACATATATATATATATATATATATATATATATATATATATATATATATATATATATATATATATATATATATATATATATATATATATATATATATATATATCTAATTAATAAATTCAAGATAATTATCAGTTGAATAATATAATGGGATTAGATATGAGTTTTCCTTAAATGTAGCTTTTACATTTACGTTTACGTTCTACAGGATCGTAAAAAGAATCTGATTAATATTCGTCACTTAATTTAGTGGGCTTTTTCTCACTTTCTTTTTAATATTCGTCACTGAATTTAGTGAATAAGCAAACGATATTGGCTTACAATAAAACTTCATCAATGAATATACATAAAAAAATATATAACATAACATTACGATGATATTCATTGATGAATACACGTAAACAAATAGTGAATAAGCAATTGAAACCCACTCCATGCAAGGAATTTATTTTTTAAAACACGTGGATCTGCTTTAGACCTGACCCGCCCCATCCAAAAAAAATCCGGTCTGCCCTCCAACTATTTTCTTTAAGAAATTTGACCCAAATATTACAGTATTTTTCAATTTTGCTCCGAAGAACTTTTCTTTTGCAATTTTTAACTATGTTTTGAATTTTTTTAAGGAACTTGGTCCAAACCTTTAACAAATATTCCCCAACTATTTATTAGATTTTTGTTTTTATATATCTTTTAAAACTTAGGGTTTTACCTTATAAAATTATATCTTTACACTTTCTTTTACATTATATGTTTTAAAAAAATAACTTTTTACAAAGATAATAAAAATTTTCAACTTTCAAGGCACTTATTAGTAACATTTGTCTATAAACTTTTTCTATGTATACTTTTTATGTTTTTAAAAATTTTATTACAACCTCTTTTATATCCTCTATAACAATTTGTTTTTAACGAAGTTGTTTTCACCAAAGTAATTATTTTAATAAATAAAAATTTCAACTTTTTTATATATTCGTTTGTATTTTTGGTTTTTTTATCATTTTTTCCGTTTTTACATCTTTTTTATTCGTGATTTTATAAAAAGATTTTTGTTATTAAAAACTAGTTTTCTTACAAAAAATTTTTCAATCATTTACATTTTTGTTTTCATACATGAAATGTTGTACCCAAAAAATCATCTTTTACATACTCGTTTTCACAAACCAAAAATGTATGTTTATATATAAGTTTTGTATGTCATTTTCCCTTGAACCTGATGTCGTATATCTTTTTTCTAAATTTTAAATTATTTTTATTTTTGAAAATATATACACTATTATTAGTAACATATGATTATGAACTTTTTTATGAATAGTTTTTATGTTTTTAAAAATTCTCTTAAAACCTCTTTTATATCCTCTTTTATAACTTTGTTTTAACGATTTTTTTTCACATTTCAACTTTTTTATATCTTTGTTTATATTTATGATTTTATTATCATTTGGTTTTTGCATTTTTACGTCTTTTTTATGCATTAACATATAATGCTTTCTTTGCTGTTAAAAAATAGCTTTCTTACAAATTTGTTTTCCAATCATTTAAATATTCGTTTTCATGCATGCAATGTTGTAAAAAACAATTTTTATTTACATATTCGTATTCACAAACCAAAAATGTACGTTTATGTATAATTATTGTATGCCATTTTCCTTTAAATCTGATGTTCCAAATATTATTTGATTTCTAAACTATTTACATCTATAATACTGATCAGGATTCCCGCTAAACGTGCGGGGTATACTTCCTAGTTGTTCATCAATACGAATCCGTAAAATCATTTTTTTTCAAAGTACGACGCTATTATTTTTGCAAAGTTCAATGATTAGAACGAATTTCTTTTTTCCTATTAATTACCTTCAATGTACAAAAAACAAAACTTTTACAAATCACCTAACAAAATCCGGAAAAGTCATTTTTTTCAGTTACGAAGCAATTAGTGAATTTTTTTTTTGCAAAGTTCAATGCTAAAATAATTTTTTTCCCAAAAAATTCCCTATTAAAAAGCTCTAATGTACAAAAAATTAAAATTTTTCTAGATCATCTAAAAAGAAATTGAAGAAGTCATATTTTTCAAAGTACAATGATAATAATGAACTTTTTTTTTTTGCAAACTTTAGTGCTTAAAATGCAATCTTTTTCCAAGAAAATTGTCCTAAAAATGAATTGCAATGTACAAAAAAATGAAACTTTTCTGGATCATCTAAAAAGAATTAAAAAAAGCAATTTATTTCAAAGTACGATGCTATTAATGAAATTTATTGCAAAGTTCAAAGCTAAAGATAGATTTTTTTCCAGGAAAACTCTCATATTAATGACCTTCAAGGCTTCAATGTACAAAAAAAGAGAAACTTTTATCGATCATGTAAAAATATGAAGAAATCTTTTTTCAAAGTACGATGTTAATAAAAAAATTACAGAAAATGTCCCTATCTAAAAATTGAAAATTGTCCAGATTAAGTGATTATGTTTAGATTAAGTGAAAAAATTAATGACCATATAATAATCATCAGCAACGGTACAAAATAGACAAATTCATGTTAATGTGTTAAAAACACTATTGAAATACCTAGAGGGAAAGAACTGATTGAACCATCAAATCGATATATGACGACCGCTTTGATGACTATTCAAGTTTTCAAAACATTTCCTAGAACCTAGCATACTTCCTCTCCTTCTAAATTTTTGGAATTTCCGGATTTTGAACAGAGAGTCTCAGTGTTCGAATGATCTCCGGAAATTGAACTGTCGGATCATCATAAAAATTGGACTGCAAGTTCTGAAGGCATATACGAAGGTTTTGACTATATGGTTTTAGATTTCAAGGTCTCGAGGTCGAGTTATAAGTTGTCGAACAAGGCTGGATTTTTAGGAAGATTTGTGGAATTGTTTTGGAGCAAGTTTTATTTAATGTCTTCAATCTTGCTAGGCTTAGGTAAGTTTTCTTCCTCGTTGAGTGTCTTTTAGAAGTAGAGATCTTGAGTGTTCTTATAGGGCTGAATTCTAGCCATATGGTTAGGTGTTTGGATCAAAAACCCTAACCCTAGGGTTGAAATCATTGTTGAACACCACTGTTTTGTCGCCATCTTAGAAAACTAATAACTAATTCTAGAAAAATTGTTTGAAGGTGAGGCTAGTGGCCAAAGAACCGTATGCGAGTCTAGTTCTGTCACTGCGTAGAATCTAAGTCTGAATTTGACTCTATCTATGGTGGATAGTGCATTTTCCATAGACTAGTTTGGAGTTGGCAGATTTTAAATGTTAACTTGTAAAAATCATAGTAAATTGTAGAAAAATTGTATGGAAATGTGCTTGGTATCCTTGGAAATCTAAAGAAGAGTAGTTTTCTACTATTCTAAAAGCCTTATGTAGAAATTTATTTAAGATGGGTAAAAAAAGGGCTAGAACATATTGTTGTGGTAGCAAAACTGAAGTATTTGATAAACAAACATTACTTAAGTAGGAATTGGTTTAGGCAAACCAAATAAGTAACTAATTATGAATATGTAAGTTAATACTTGTGTGGTTGTGCTACTTGTCTTTGACCTACTCCAAGCAATTTAATTATGTCAGATGAGTTACACTCTCTATATGTGATATCATTTATTACGAGAGTATGTGATTGCATGGATAATGTGAATTGTTGCTACAACGATTGGTTGTAAGGGTGTGGCGTGTGTAGTTAAACTACGGTTGGAGTGTAGCATTCGTAGTTGGATGTGAGACAACGGTTGAATCGTAGCATTCGTAGTTGGACGTTAGACTACTATTAGATAGTAGCAGTCGTAGTTGATGTCAGAATACTATTATGACGGCACAATAGCTTTTCGTATATGTATTCTATGTTTTCGTCTTAGGTGGTAGAATGTATAGATATTTGTGTTCAATAAGCTTTATTAACCCGGTTCTGTTGAACTATTTTAAGGAACCTCGACGTTAATTTAGGAAGAGAACACAACTTGATCGTTCGGGGCTCGTATAAATGATTGACATGACATTTAATAACAAATTATTTAAAGACTTTTGCTTTTGTTTTAAATTTGGTCAAGTTATGCATATTTGTTTTTATGGTTACAAAAGTACACTGTCTTTTTATGAAAATGGTTTACATATTTATAAATTATAAAAATTTATTTATAAAAAAATAAGTGTTACAATGTCAAAAATAGAAACACCCACAAAAATAGAAAGCAGTCAAGAAAGATAACATGTATTTGAAACAACTAGCAGTGGGCCACAACCTTAAGATCGGTTGAAGAGAAGGATGACGTCAACAATAAGGAGTGGTTGATAACAAAACTTTGATACCATATTAAAATATATTTTGTAATAACTGGTTTTCTCGATAAACATAAATATAAATATAACAATTAGAATGTACTAACAAAAATGGCTATACCGATTACCGAATGCGCCATAATGGCAGTATTTCATTTATGTCACACGACAAAAAAACATTTTGATTTTATTTGAACCATCTAATAAATTATTTGGTGTATATGAAATATATTAGTTAATCTCAACGAAATACTGCCACTCCGCAAATGATTTAATTTTGCTAAATTGAAACTAGTTCTTTTGTAAATGATTAAGCACTGTTGTGTTTCATTAATTCTAATCAAGTGTATTCTACAAATGATTTTGTATTATTATTTAAAATAATCCTTTGACTTCAATAAATAATTTTTTGAGCTAATAAAGACAAAATATTATTAAATAAACATAAACACAAAATATATTATTATTTCGTAGCTTTATCACGTATCATTGTTATGTCGAAATCAATAATGTTTTCAGACCATCTTTTGCTTTGTTAAATCCAACTTTCTCTTGCCGTGTGCTTTTAAAATTATTAATAACCATTCTTTTTCTAGAACATGTGAAAACAAGAAACCAAATAATTATTTTATTTCCAATAAATTATATGTAAAATAAATATATATTTTAATTAGTTTATATATGTTAAAAATACTCTAAGAACCGTTAAAATATAATGTTTATTTATCTAAAATAATAATCAATTTTTAATGATTATGATACTTCTATTTAATTATGAAATTGTAACATTAACATTGTACGTGTTACTTTAAATTTATAAATTTAATATTTATTTTAACATTTAATCATAATATAACATTTTTATTAAGATGTACGTCAAATACAGTGTCATATATTCTATTCTCTTAAATGAAAACAATATATTTGTGTTCTTCTAAAGACATTATATCCACACACTAGGTTATTGATATGGTATATGATTCCGAGGTTACAAACTTATTCTGGATTACTTGAAAGAACATGTATAATAGTTTTAGCATCTGATATTTCGATCATATGTCTGGGTGTTATGAAATCCAAATTATGAGAATAATCATTCAAGAAACAATTTGACATCAAGGCATTGATCTAAAATCACGAATTAGGGGTTTATATGAATTTTTATTCTTCTGATTACCAAAGAAGATGACGAATTATTGACCTTAATATCTAAAAATGTCTCATAATTGTAGGATTGCAGACCAAAGATGGTGGAGGAATATTAGCCTTAAATTTTGTAAACGTAATATGAAACTAATAGAAAATTTTCAAGTCGGGATGCTGTCCTGCTCCCTTTAAGGGCGGCCCCCTCAACCCTTCCTGCTGGCCAAGCTAATAGGGACCCCTGCAAGGGGCACTGCCCTTGGACCCCATTAGTGGCACTATCCCTAGAACCTCGCTAGAGGGCACAGCCCCTTGACCCCTGTTATTTTGGTCAAATCGAGATCAAACTCGTTTACACAAGCGCGCATTACGCACATCCTCACTTGTATAAAATCAAGACTTGAAATCCATTTGTAATATTATAAATCCCATTACACTAAAATGATCTGGTGACATTTAAATCACCAACAATCCTCTACCATTTTAGTGTAATCATGAATCTATGCAAACAATATTTAGAATTAACCAAACTTATGAATACATGAAAATATCTAACGATTGAACTTTCGTATTAGTGTATTACACATTCTAAATATTCAAAAATTAGTGTGTTCTAAGAATTAATAAGCTTTCAAGCAATAATACACAACTACTTCTAGAAGAATGATCTCCGTTATTAGTTATGCAACTTGCATCTAAGCATCCTTCTAAAATCGATGGATCTCCAATATAACATAGTCTATAGTCCATGGTTCTCTTTAAGTAATTAAATACCCTCTGAATTGGTTGTCAATGTTGAGTTAGTATATTGACTCAACCTCATAATCATATAGGTGATGCCAGGGCACGTGATTATCATTGCATACATAAAGCAACCTATGGTTTTACATTATTGTAGTTGTGATATTTATTTGCCTTTTTGGCATTGATTTGACACTAGTCTCTATAGGAGTACTTACAGGAGAACAATCAATATAATTAAATCATTTGAAAATCTCAACATAGCGTGTTTGCGTCATAGCAATACACTTGTTTACCCGTTTAATCCTAACATCAAGAATCACATCAACCTCCCCTATGTCCTTCATGGAAAACTTTGATGACAACAACTTTTTGATTACAACAACTTGAAGTTGATTAGTGTCGAAAATCAGCATGTCATCAAAATAAAGGCAATTTATCACACTAAATCCGGATGAGTCAAACCGACTACAAACATATTTGTTTGATTCGTCCAAAATGAAATCAGATGACAAAATAACCTCATAAAAATTTTGATGCTGCTTTTTAGGAGTTTACTTTAGGTCATATATTGATTTCACAAGTTTACACACTTTATGCTCGTTTCTATAATATAGCCTTCCTGTTGTTTCATGTAAACTTCCTCATCAATCTCGCCATTTAAGAAAGCTGTTTTATATCCATCTGATGAATAATTAGGTTGTGAATATCTGCCATGACAATTAACAATCTAATAGTAGATCTATGTGCTACCGGTGCAAACATGTCGAAGTAATCAATACCGAGTTTTTATATAAATCATTGAGCGACCAATCGGGCTTTGAACTTATCAATAGTTCCATATACCTTCATCTTCTTTTTAAAGATCCAGTTGCAGCCCAAAGGTTTAGAACCTAGTGGCAAATAAGATAATACCAAAGTACTTGTTCTCTAGAATTGACAATAATTCATCATCAATGACCTTTTTCCAAAAGGAAATTTCTCTTGAATCTATGGCATCTTTAAAGGTTTTTGAATCATCCTCAATATTGTAATAATAAGAGTACGAAAATCCAAGTTCATCCCTTGATCCTTCCACTAAGTATAATGGGAAATCAGAAACAATTTTTTGTACTTCGGCCCTATTTGCTTCTCCGGACCTCTTGTTCTTCTAGATCTGTTGTACCCGGTAAAGTTTCTGAATTTTGACCTTTATTACTATTAGGATCAGATCTTTAGGCCAACAAAATGATGAAAATCGCATTTCATTAAAATTCGCATATTGCAAGTCAATTACGATATTTACCGACACCGAATCATTAGGCTCTATAACATAGAACTTGTATGTCTTGTAATTTTGTGCATATCCAATGAAAATTCAATTAGTTCCTCTTTCTACCAAAGTATTCCCAAATTCAAAAATAACCAAAATTTAAAGCTGTTTCGAACCAAAGTTTGATGCTGACGTTTTGTTCCTTTTATTTGGAACTTTATTCAATAAATAACATGTAGTAATTATTTCATCTCCCTAAAATCCCTCAAGACAGAGAGAGAGAGAGTGTGTGTGTGTGTGTGAGTGAGTGTGTGCATGTGTGTGTGAGTTAGGATCGCTCAATGCCATATTACTGAATCATATAATATTTTACGCAAATCCACATCATTATAAATCCCAAGAAAAATACGCCAAACAACCGAATTCGGCCTAACCGGCATCGTGTTTATAAACTCATTGCAGTCCATGAAACAAAATCTTTTTCGGGCATTTGGTCGAAAAACTCGAGAGCTAAATCGATTTTCCCGATGATAAGAAACCCCGATAAAATAACCGTCTATGAAATCACATCTCTTGTTTTTGTGTTTGTGAAAACCACGGGTGCAGTGTCCATTTCGTGACAGGTGGCGTACGCGTAGAGTAACACGTTAATTAATGTCAGATTTGGCTCAATGTTTTTCTTGATGTATTGATGAATGTGTTTGGTACCGTTGATGTCTTTTAGCTTTGAGCAAGCTGATAGGATTGAAAGGAGAGTGATGAGAATGGGTTTGACTTGTTTTCTCTCCATTTTGTTGAAAAGATTTTTTGATTATAATATTCCAAGCGATTGGGTCACTTTTGAACTTGTGTCAAAAACACGCCTAGTGTCGTGTAAATGTCCACATAATTGTGCGTTTCAATGATGTTTCGACAGCTGGCTTATAGTCAAATTCGAGTTTATATACTTGAGTATGTATGGCCTTCCCTATTTTTGACCCAACGGATTATGTAAATCCCTTTAGTAGAAATGGAAATGTGTAGTTATCTGGGTTTACATTCGTTCATAACATTTGTATGTGCATAGAGATGGTGTGTTGGGTATGGCTAGTGCGAGAGTAGCCCTTGATCATTGTATTCCAAAGGACAACTTTTGGTTAGGAGTTTTGTCGAACACTTGGCGTGCGTAATTGATACCGCCCAAATCAAAAGATGATGATCATGGAACATACAAAAGGGTGGCTTACTCCTCTTACGAGGTTTGGAGGTGAATTTGTTTAAGTTGTACCATGGATTTGCAAATGGAGAAACGAGAAAGTAAAGGGTCTTTTTTTAGCATTGAGATGAACATGGTGCCTCGATTTTATTAGTACAGTGGGGTAAAAGTAAAAAACGTACAAGTGTGCTTACAGCCTTACACTGTCATAACTATTACCACATTTAAAAATATAAAAGAAATAAGAAAAAATATTGATTAAAGTTGAAAATAACGGGATTACTTTGTATTTGATGCTAAAAATTAGTTTTATTAAAATAAAAATAAAAAAATGATAAATTATTTTTGTTTTCGTGTTTTTGGTGTTCTGCGCCAACCAAAGACATCCCATTTACCAGATAACATAACGTAGCGGCAAGAGGAAGGTCTCACTTGAAATGGCGGCAGCGGCAGCGACTCAAGCTCCCTGGAAGCAGTCGCCGGCGATGACTATAAGTCATCATTGGGGGAACGGTCTGGAGAATGCAATTCTTATTAGAAGAAAGTCCTTCGCCTTCGACTCTCGGGTCACGACGGTGTCTTCGCCTAATTCTGGTGGTAGGTGCTTTACCGTTGCCGCTTCCAAATCCCCAAACGAAGAAGCAAATTCAAATGCAGATAATCGTGGTCTCTCCTCCACGTCCCAGGTCAGGAGTTGATCAAAAATTAGTTTATAATCCGTCTTCAATACATCAAACCTGCTATTATGCAAACAGAAACACAATGAGTTGCGTTGTCTCAAAACAGAATTGGTTGATTACTCTTTTTCATGAGCTATTTCGTTCATACATCTAGGATAAAGGATTAAAGATAGTGGAACATGATCGATGCTCAAAATCTCATCTAATCGACCAATTTCTACTGTTCTCGATTTCGTTTTTGGTTTGACTGATATTTTCACTTCCAACATGTCTCCTGATCTTCCATCTGTCTTCCGTTGCCTGACATTGCGATAACTGTTTGATTTCTCTTTGTCGCGTACTATTTCGTCCATAAATTTAGGATAATGGATATCAGGTTAAATCTCATATAGTCGACCAATTACCTGAATTTACTTAGAACTGTTGAATTTTTCTCCTTCATTGCTATTTCATTTAGACATCTTGGACAAAGGATAATAGAGCTCAAAATCTCATATAACCAACCAAATTAAACTATTTTTGTGTTTGTTTTTTGTTTTGAATGATTTTTTCACTTTTACCAGCGTCTCCTGATCTCCAATTGGTTGATGAACAGGAGGATCTAAACTTCTTGTTAAAGCTTGGAGCTGGATCTTTCGTAGGTGCAGCTGCTATAAAGTACGGCAGCATTCTCGTGCCAGATATCACACGGCCCAACATCACTCAAGCTCTAATTATGATATCTACTCCTGTTATAGTAGCTGTATTCATTTTAATAAAAGCAAGTCGTGTTAGACAATGATAACACTTTTATTCTTCCAACCAACAATCATTTCAATTCAATACAGTCCAAGTACCATCCATATTCTCAATCAAATTTATCATAACCGGTTCTGGTAAACTCAGTATTTTTACCGTTTGAGCAAAATTCTTACAAGTAATATTAGTGTTTAACTTTTAGATACATGAATCATCTGTGTTTCCAAGTTTCCACCTAAACTGCTGTCAATAAGCAATTTGATGAACTTTGAAATGTGATTTCTAAACAATCGAAGAATTCTTTTATCAGCATCCGAGGAGAATATTCTCATTTTAGCATCCATTTGGAAGGGCAACAAAATCTTTGCCTGCTACATTAGACGGGAAGAGAGTAATAATATGACGCGCTTTGCTAAAACCACTTTCTAGAAGTTTTCCTTGAACCAATTGAAAGCTCCTTTTACAGCAGACCTACACAAAAAGATACAAATTAGTATTTGTTATTGATTGCAAGTATAAATAAATAAATAAAAATACCCGGCAAAGTCTGTTAGCTTCTTCAATGGGTCATCTTCATCGGATGACTTGTCACTTTTCTCAGCCACAGGATCCACTTGAGTTTCTGTTACTTTACCTGAACCAAAAACAAGTATTTTTCTGAAAACCCCAAAAAGAATTACAACTTTTTATGGGAAACTAGACATGAAAAACTAGAATTTACCGGCTTGTTGAGATTGAGTGCGAGTGCGAGTACGGCTAGAAGCGGGATTATTAAGAGAAGCAAGTTCTTCAAGAAGCTCACGTTCTTGGCCACTATTAAAACCAATACAAGTGATTAGGTAGAAAAAGCAATAATATAAATATATATAAAATAAGGTACCTGATTCGTCTTGGTATGTTAACTTTAATTGTGAACAAATGATCACCGCGAATAGAAGGTCTGTTCAATTTGGGAGCACCTTTTCTTGCCAAAACAAGAGTATCACCGGGCTGAGTACCAGGAGGAATCTGAAGTTCAGTCATCCCCTCAACTGTCTTCACCTGTTACAATCCCATGTCCTTTTTTGTCATTTCATCAAATAAATAAATAAATAAATTAATTAATTAACTACCTTAGCAACGGTTCCGAGTATAGCATCGAGATACGAGATTGAGATAGAAGAAAGTAGATTAATCCCGTCTCGTTGGATCTCCGGGATTTCTTCAACTCCAAGATAAACATACAGATCTCCAGGAGGACCTCTGTTCAAAACAAAACACAATAATACTAAACGCAAGAAATAGCAATGTACTTTTTATATATTTTTATCTTTATTAACTTACCCTTTAGGACCAGCATCACCTTCTCCAGCAACTCTGAGGATGCTTCCTTTACTGACGCCAGGTGGAATCTTGACTTTGATATCTTTCTTCACGCGTATCCGCCCTTCACCGGAGCATTTCCGGCAATACTCCGATATCATTTCACCGTTCCCGTTACAATTTGGACACACGGAAACCTAGAAAAAAGTTTCAAACTGTGAACAACTAATTAATGGTAACTTAAAGATTCTAAATCAAAACTCGAAAGTGAGAATAAAAATTGATTACCTGTGAGAACATACCAAAAGGTGTTTGTTCAGTCCTCATGACTTGACCTCTGCCACCACACGTGGAGCATATTCTCATCTTTGATCCGACTTTTGCTCCGGTTCCGGTGCATACATCACATGTTTCAAGATGAGAGAGTTCGAATTCTTTTTCGGTTCCAAAAATGGCTGCTGAAAATTCTAATGTCATGTCGTATCTGCAACAGCACATAAAATCTTTTAGATTTATAAAAGTCCAGGTGGCATTAAGATGACGTGTCAAGTTGTGGGTGATTAACTTACCGGATATCTTCACCTTTGATGACGGTGGTGGCACGGCGGCCTCCAAATCCGGTGGTGTCGCCGCCAGCAAAACCACCCATACTTGTACCAAAGAATGTCTCGAACAGATCAAACGGATTTGTCTGTGAAAAATACATAAGAAAATGTCATTAAACAAAATAAACAAATAGATAAATGTAGGAGTTATGGGTGGTACTGGTACCGCATAAGCACCACCACCTCCCCCAACTGTGCTTTTGATTCCATCTTCACCATAGCGATCATACATGGCCCGTTTCTTATCGTCTGATAAAACCTGACAATTTCATACTTCAACATTCAAAAATGATGTTGGGAAATGATTGAATTGATTATAATGTATTGCAAAATTCTAAACATGTTTCTTATTTCAATACGATTTCCTCTACAATATTTAAGAAATGACCACTGGATTTTCCTTCAACAAATCTGGGATGATAGCATCAATCTAGGGCACATGGGCGGGTCGATCCAACCAATAATTCTTTAAAAAGATTGTCATCAATAATTCCGACAATTATTCTTTTTCCTAATAGAAGTAATACGCTAATTTGAAAGTAGGTCTTTAACTTAGGGTTAAAAAGACAGATGACACAGTAAATTTCGTTTTCCTGTGGAGAAAAAGTCCTAAACTGATTATTTGACCCCAAATGATTTAATAATCAAAACCAAATCACTTTACCATAACACTAGAAACTAGCTTGGAGTCATAATAATTAGATAATCAGATAGAACAAGCACACCCAAACACCCCCTTAGATAATTAGATGATCAGATAGAGCCCATGTTCATATCATGTTTTCTACTACATATAGACTTAAACAATTGGCGAACCAGACATACGAAGCACTATAAAGAAAGAATAAATCGAATTGAAATAACCAAAAGTACAATCAACATCAGGAACATAAAGATTTCATTCAATCATTGCCCATAAAAAAGTGTAAAATCAAGGAAATTGGGTATGCAAGGACATACCTCATAGGCATTACTGATCTCCTTAAACTTTTCGGTAGCTCCTGGTTGTTTATTCACATCTGGATGATACTAAATACAAGAAAAACATAATATAAATGCATATCAGCAGTAAAGTAATGTAAAGGTAGTTTCAACATCCAAACACCCCCTTATTCAATTCCTGGATAAAGAATTCACTCCCTTTTTGTACTAACCTTGCTTTCTGTAACCAAATTTAATGTACACTTAGTCACTTACAAATCTACACTATAATCCATTCGGTTTGCAGTACATAAAAGTTCAATTTAGATGACACTTTTTCTCTAAAAGGAGATTATATAATTTTAGAATCACAGACTTGATTACAATGAAAGAGTACCTAACAAAGTAACAAGATTCCTACGGCTTGAATTTCAATTTGCTTCAAAGAGACCACATGAAAACAATGCGAATATCATATCAAATTTACCAAGAAATCAATAGCCCTAATATAATAACAATAACCCTAATACCTGGCGAGCCAACTTTCGATAAGCGGCTTTAATATCTTTGCCGGTGGCGGACTTCGGAACTCCAAGAGTAGAATAATAATCCGCCGCCGCATACACAAGAACTCCTCTACTGCGCTTGCCGTACAACTTCTTGTTGAATTGCGAAGACGACGAGAAAGAGACGCAACTCTTGCTGTTGCTACTACGGGTGAACGAGAGCGTCCCACCACCGAAGAAAGACGAAGAGGATGATGCAGAGGGTGAAGGAGATGATAAAGGGTCTCGAATGAAGTTGAGAGAGGATGAAGGGATGAGAGAGAAAGACGTCGCCATTATTGAAGTTGTAGATTGTGGGGAACTTAGAAGAAGCACACCAAGTGTTCGATGATTTGCATTGCCTTCCTCATTCGTAAGTGTCAGAGTATGATGATTATTGAAAATCAGAGGTGGGTAAAGCAGATTTTCGGTTAATTTGCAGAAAGTGGAAAAGGGTGGGCCGGATTTTACAAGCACAAAAGATGTGGTTCAAGAGACAATAATCCCTCGGGTGTAAACGTTTATACGCTACTATAAAAAAGGTCGACAACCTAAATGAAAAACATGTTAAGAAAAACATGTTTGAAATTTTTTTCTAGAGTAAATTCCATGTTTGGTCCCTGAAGTTTGTCCAAAATACCACCTATAGTCCAAAGTTTCATTTGTTACTCTTGGTCCCTAACTTTTAGTGTTCATCCCGCCCTTATCGTTTGGTTATTGTCGGCAAGACCCCTCATGTGTGACGCACATGAGGGTATTTTAGTCATCTCACAACGCCCTTGTATTTCCTTTTTCGATTCAATCACATGTACATGCATACTTGGGAAGGCAAGAACACACATGCACGAAGCATACACGGAAAAATGAAGAACACACCAAAACACCATGAACATTCCCAAACATTTTATACATTTAAAAGTCCTCAATGTCAATGACATTGAAATAGTCTACTTCATTGTTAATGTATCTTCTTTCTAAGGATAAGATGGGTATCCCTCCATGATGCATCTTTATTGTGAAGATGTTCTCATATCTTTTTATAAAACTCAACTAAATAAATAAATGGTTATCTAGAAATAGAGAATCAGAAGAAAAGCAAAGTACAAACCATAGATATGAGCGACGTCTACTTCAAAGATTTTGTTTCTCCTGTCCCATATTATGCAACGGTAGCTGATCAATGATGATGCTATTTTTTGTGAATCTGATGAACACTGCTTAGGTAAGGTTAAATCAAAGTGTTATGTTACTGAACTGTGTTTGAAATGAATATGAGATAGATGGGTTTGTCGTAAAGTGAATACCCTCATATGCATAGCATGTGAGGGGTCTTAACTAGAAAGATGATATACACATTTGAAGAGTAATGTATAGTGTTACAAAAGTGCAGTGCACGGCCCATCAATGTAAGATATCAAACTTTTGCACTAAAGGTGTCATTTTGAGCAAACCTCCAAACCAAACATTTAATTTACTCTCTTTTATGACGTATTAGAATTAGATATATGTATACATATAGAGACATGATATGTTATATGAAGTGGGTATGAATATTAAATTCACTATATAAATTACATCCAAAGGTGAAGTAAGTATTATGTCTCTTTTATAATTTTGGTTTTTTTTCTTAAACTCGTGTGTACGGTTTTCAATTTCAAAAGTTCTATATAAAAGAAACAAACAAATTTTTTTGACCTTAAACTCAAATAGAATCAGTAAATAAATATCAGAGTAAGTTATATTTTTGGTCCCCGTTTTTGTTAGAAAATCTTGGTTTTGGTCCCAACTAAAATACTCTTTTAATTTTGGTGCATAATTTCATAAGTTGTAACGGTTTTGGTCCCTCAATTAATAAGTGTTAAACTAGTGTCGTTTAAGTCCTTCACATGCCTTACATGAGAGGGCATTTTGTCCTCGATATAAGAGTAAATCGACAATGATTGTTTCCATGAAGTGAATTTGACTCCATTAAAGACACTAGAAACAAGGATAGAACTTGGACTATCATAACATCCATGAAAAATGGATTGGAAAAGTTGAGAAATGCTAAGATATTTGAATCAAATTCAGAAACTTTGATGATATTGTGATGAAAATTATTGGAATGAAATGAAGAATCTATGAATGCTTTAATCAGACGAACGAAAAGTTGATCAACCATAAACGGATACCATGTTACATTTTGAGCTTCGAAGAAGATCAAAGAAGTTTGAGGGAATCGTTTTCATTAATTCAAGAGTACAATTACAAAGTGAACTAACTAAATATATAAACACACAATAAGCATTAAACGAGAAGTAAACAAGTGACTAACATAATATATAAACTAAATGACTAAAATGCCTCCGTCTACTAACTACAAATGGTAAGAGTGTTATAGAACCACTTATAATGGTTAAGTGTATAGTAATCTATACTAGATGGCTAGATGCAACATAAACCAACAACAAAAATGCAAAAGAAAAAAAATCTGATATACTATTGTTGGAAATAATTAAGGAATGGTAGCTTGACTAGTTTTCGTGTCCCACGTAAGTGGGAGGAAGAACCTTGGAAGGGTTTATAAGTCTTCCCTTTCCTTAAGCATTCAAAGGCTTTAGTTGAGGTTAACGGATGGGCCAAAGGCCACACGCGCACCGAGTCAGGCCATGGAAGTGAAACATGAGGTTCGCGAGATGGTGTGATGGAGGCGCACTTTGCATTTCGCTGGGAGTTGAGGAGCTTTTATTTTTAGCAGGGTTCGGGTCGGATCAGGTTGGACAATTTGTTAACTAGTTAACCACTGTTGACTTCGTGGATAGAGTCCATGAAGATTCTAGAAGTCGCCATAATCGGATAACAATCAGGTTGGAAATCGGGATGAGGTTATCCAGTATTCAATTTTCAAATTGCTGAGTGGATGTTTATGCAGAATTCGAATTTCGAATTTTAAGGCATCTAGATTTTTTTCCGGCTAATATAAATAGGACCTCCCGGGTCAGATTTATTCTACAACTTAGAAAATGAGTCTTCCTTGGTCTCTCATCTCTCATTCTACGATCCAGTTTCTTAAACTTTCTGAGTATTCGCTTTGCATTTATCAGTTCTTCCAAAGTTGTTGGAATGAACGATATTCGGTAAATAACAATAATAATAATTGATTTATTATTTGTGACAAACCGACACATAATTTTCTATATTACTTGTCGATCTGACTAACGATTCGATATCAGTTTCCAATACTAAACCTCGGATTGTTTGTTTGTCAAGTTTGAAATACAACAACTATACTTGTAAACGCATATGTATTTTACTATCCCAAGATTAAACTCTCTTCATAAGCGTGAACGAAAGTAAACCTTCTTGACATCGGTGTTTGTCGAAGCATATTTTTCATTAGATTCTATGACTATTCCTTACGAGGATCCAAATCCGTGGCACATAAGATCAAATCTTCTTCATTTAGCCTTATAATGAATATACAAATCCTATTCCATTTTCTCCATCCGAGTCTTCATTGCTTCCATCATTAGTGTATATGGTGATTTATTGTTCAAACTCGTTAGTTGTACACGATCTTGATCCTCCAATTCTTCCATCACTATTGCATTCGACATTCACATGATAAGAGAAAAAAATGATCAATTATTTGGTTGGGATTTGAGAGAAGTGTATCATTTATGATTATTATGGAGTCTATGCGATCAACTATATATGCTTTATAAACATAATCGAGTCGTAAGAACCCTATAAAAGACCTAAAATTGTTAGCATAAAACTCATAAATCACTAATCTAAAAGCCTATATTAAACGTAATATTGAAATTCTACCGTTAAAATATTATTGTTGATGAATCCTAATTTCACTTTCAATTGACAAGTGCAAGAGTTTCTTACCCATAAAGCAATAATCTTAAA
Source organism: Cichorium intybus (assembly GCA_023525715.1). NCBI lineage: Eukaryota > Viridiplantae > Streptophyta > Magnoliopsida > Asterales > Asteraceae > Cichorium > Cichorium intybus. The sequence continues at coordinate 37,747,255 of CM042009.1, forward strand.
GGAAAACAGAGTCAAGAGCATTAATTTCTGTCGTAACTAGCAATTCTTAAGCAGTAATCTTCATGAATGTTTATTTATGGTCTATGCGATGACATTTTCTAAATACTTGTTGATAATGGTGAAATACTATCTTGGAAAAGCATGTCCAATACACTCGATAGACATCAAGTTGCCCTAAAGCATTTTTACATTCATTTTTTCATTGAACTCATGGTTTTGAAGGCTTGCAATTATTCTCAGAAACATTAGGAGAAAGAAGACAATTGTTAAATAAGAGCATCCACAACAAGAGCTTTCTAGAAGTTTTTTCAAGCCAAAAAGCTCTTGAAATTTGAAAATGCTATAATATAAGTTTTTTTAATCAAATATTTCTCAAGATGCTTGTTAATTAACAAACTATTCTCATGGATTTTTCAATGATTGTATAGGTCTCATATGTTTTCAATCAATTATAAATTCACAACTTATATAAATAACCCATAAAATATCAAATTGAAAAAGCTCATATTATGTAGATATAATTAGATTTTTCCATTTGAAGCTTTTTCATAAAACTTCCACTAAAAAACTCTCATATTGTGGATGCTCTAAAAAATATTGATCATGCATAAGGGTGGACAAAGAGGAGAGAGGAATTGAAAAGACAAATATGCCCTCTCGTGTAGGGCACGTGAAGGGCTTAAAGGACAGTAATCCAAAGTCGGTTAGGTGATAGACCAAATACATTACAACTTATGTACTAAGCAGTTATTGCGGTCCAAAATCAAATGACGGCCACTGACCGCTATTTGAAATAGCGGTCCTAACGACGTATAACACTAGTATAACGGTTATTTTATATTACATAGAATATATATATATATATATATATATATATATATATATATATATATATATATATATATATATATATACTTCCATATTCATTCGTAACACTTGAAGTTTTGTTAATGAGAATGATATCTCATAACATGAATCATGTATCATAATAAGCAATATACACAAAACAATGACCTAAACATACATTCACAATCAACAACTCAATCTTTTTTGAAAATTCCGAAAAAATGGTCCTTATGTCAAAATAACGGTATCAAATAGCGGAAAATCACAGTCAATAACGGTCTTTCTCGGAGCTAATAACGTCACCGCTAAATACTTTAAAATAACGGTTGTAGGTCGCTAAACTTATAGCACCGCTATAATGCGTTATTAATTCTATAGTTTATGCATTAAAGTTAAAATAATAAAATATTTAGAGCCAAAACAAAAATTCTTAGAAGACAAAGACCGAAAACATAATCTACTCTAAACATAAATACCGGCTCGGTGTTACGTGTTTGACTATATACAAAATTAAAATTGGACACATCTAACCACAATATATAATGAAATGTGATTTGAATTATAAGCGACCATAGAGTGAGAGAGTCGTGTGCAATTTCCAACCATGTGTGCACTATATTTTTAGTATATCTTGATTGGTGCAATGTTGTATACGGATTTAATATATTATGATTATCTTTCAATCGAATTAATGATAAACAAATGATATATTGATTAGAGTGGTGTTGAAAAAAAACCTAAGTGAATGGATTCTATGACGAATTAATACTAAAATAAACCTTACACGTTATCATGCAATGTGTAAATTTAAAGATATCATATTTCGTAAATTAGTTGAAAAGCTGACTTAATAAAAAATAATATTTAACAGCAAAATAATTCATAAACTAGTTGAAATATTAAAATATTATAAAAATATATAGAAAAATGAGTTTATCGTTATTATTATAATTATGGTTATATTGGAAAAAATTAAGGAAAAAATTCAATAAGCTTTGTTAAAACGCTAGTATGTGGTAACTTCTTAATTGAAAAAATAAAAGACAGTCTTTTAATTTTTCAGATTTAACGTGTTTGATAACATCTATAAAAACCTTTTAATTTCTCATAAACCTCTTAAAAATTAAGAGGTGAAACCATGTCTGAAAAAATTAAGAACCACTCACATAGGAGCGGACTTGGTATTGTGCGCCAAGTGGCACATGCCTGATGCCACTACTCAAGTTTGGCTAGGATTAGCCTCAAATCTGAAAATAGAAGTATCCTAAAGAAAAATAGCCTAATTGCTAAGAGCCCAAACTGAAATAAATAAAGGAAAAAAGTGTGCATGTGTGTTTGTGAGGCTTGAACGGCGATTAGTACCCTCTTACTAACGCGCTCTATCCCCTCCACCTCCCCAACTTCCAACCGTAAGGTTCCTGATTCCACTGCCATTCGATGTTATTATTCTCAAGGGTTTTAATAGTTTGTGCTTTCTTTTATGCTGCTTTACAGTTTGACTCCTTTTCAGAAATTAAACTTGGTTATATTAAAAAAATGGAATATGTGTTAGGCTACATTTAAACTCTAGCAGCAAGATGGTTCTAATTTCATCACTTGCTATGAGTTTTAAAGTAGTCAGCGATTTCAAGCTACTTCAGTTACATATCAAATTTGAAGTTGTAATCAACAATCTATGCATCGCAAAACAAAAATTACTCACCCTTTCCCTATTTTTGGATTGAGGATGATATATGAACCGTGATTGCATTAAACGCTGCTTAAATTTTGGGGTTAAAATGATTATTACAATTTCAAATCACGGTTATCAGTTTTGACTTTTGAGAGTTTGGCAAAACCATTTGTGATTCTATTTTCCTGATTATTCAGTGTCAAAGTACTTAGATTTGGAGAAGCCATAAGGAATTGGTGTAGGAGAACGAGTTATAGTTATAAATATAAAAATTTCACATTATCATCACCTCGTGAACTGGTTATCTGATTTCAATTCCTCATGTCACAATAACCACTTTGAAAAAGCATGTCCACGCACCCCTTTTGTGTCAACACTTAAGTTTATTCAAGAACCTAAGATAGTTCCTACTAGTTTGTGGTTAAGTCAGAGTTGCATTCTATGACCAATGGAAACATAACAGTGGTAGAAGAAAGCTTTAAATATGTTTTCATGGTTCACAGAATTTATTGTAGTGATGGAATTAATAAGTGGATATTATATGTCATATAGTGTGGATATTATATGTCATATATTATGGAATTAGTATGTTTTCCAGTCTTAGTATTCAAGTTTTGTTTGTAATGCAGTGTGTTCTACCAGCTGGTGTGGAATTCTACACAATTGGGTTTGATTCGGGCAACCCGTTATTATTTCCATGAAGTTATCCTATTGTTTTAAATGGTATGATTATGTTTTCTTTTTTTTATTCATTTGAATGCTATTTGTTTAACACATACAAATTGGTTCTTCCAATTTATATGTGGGAGGTCGTGAAGTTGTTTTGGGGGTACCGACTAGTAAGATGACTTCCTGTAATGGGGGATTTTAATGAGGTTTTTGGTTGTGGTAGTACCAAGTATGAACCATGAGGGATAAGAAAATCAAATTTACAATGTCTTATTGTGGTCATTAGGAAACAAGAGGTCTATAAGTAGTAGTAGGTTATATCATTCATTATACATGTTTTTGGTGCTACTACTGTTGCACATTTCTGGTTCCGCCACTGTACCCGCACCTACACCTACTGCACCCCGCCTTACGCACCCTACACCATCCAACCCACCCACACACCCCTACCACTACCTAGTCCACCCAACCCGACTGCTACCCCAATAATTCAAAGGTTCTAACAAAACATTATGTTAAAAGTTCAGATCTTAAAAATTCTAACATTTTAAAATTCCAGATCTTAAAATTTTAAAACCTACCAAACAGCCTCTAAGATATTTTTCTAAAAAGTTGGTTTATAAACTATTTTTTAACATGTCAAAAACTAAACAAAACAACTAAAAAGATTCTATCAAGACACCAACAAATCAACAAGCAAAATGCTCATCTTTAAACTCATCTTTGAAAAATACCATACAAACGACCGACTTGCCTTTCAAAGAGAAAAGCCTCTAGGCCAACAATGTGGCAATATCAACAAACCTACACGTCGTATCTTGTTTATGCACTTTATTTGCTCAGACTCGAACATTTTAATATATTGCTTGAAGACGATAAACCTTTCTTTTTTATGGACTGTCTTGCGAATTCAAGCCAGCAAGACCTTCTTGACGTGCATATTAGAATTGCTTTAAGATCTACATTTTTTTTCTTCAAAAATCCATCATCTTAACAAAATTAACATACCTGTCTTTGTCAGAAAACCATACTTATTTTCACACGTTCTAAATCAAATTTTGCCTGGCAATCATTTTTACATAATTTGGTTTGTAAATAATACGAAAAAAAACCTAAGACCTTTTTAATATTACCTTATAAAGAACATCGTTTCTAAAAGATTAAATCCAAATACGAAACAACAAAAACTTTCTAACCAAAAGGTAAGCAAAAACTGAGAATCTGAAATATTAAACTGTGGTCATATATGCTTTAATTTAAATTAACCAACCAAACATCATCATCCATACATGGTAGGCATTTACCATTAACTAGCAAATGCTGATCTTTTAGACAAACAAACAAAATATTTATAACCAAAATCTCTCTTAAAACAACTTCACCTCTCTTTCTCTTTATTAGAAAATATCAGGATGGAATCGTCCAGGAATCGAGTTGTTTCCCTGAGCTTGCCTCAAATGCATTGTCAACGCATAGTTATTCACCTGCAACACATCCATCAATTAAATTACTTATATATAACTTTTTTTTATTTTTAGAGTAAATTACATTTTTGTCCCCGAGTATAGTTGGTTTTTCAATTATAGTCCGAAAATGTTTTCTCTTGCAATTTTGGTCCTTGTTTGAGGTTCGTGTGATGTTTTTGGTACCAGTTCCAAGTATAATGACTAAATTTGGTCCTTGAGTATAACTGACTTTTGCAATTTTTGTCCCAAAAAGATTGGAAAATAAGGGTAAAATGGTCATTTACTCTCATTCAGATGTTTTACTCAGTCTTGAAAAGAAACAGACCCTGTGCATACAACACTTTATCCAGAGTCCAGACACACATCATTATCCATTCAGCTACTTTTCCCATACAGAAATTGATACAAAACAAATGTAAGGGTAAAATGGTCATTTACCTCAAGCGTCCTCAACTGCTCTTGATATTGAGATAACAAGTGCTTCAACTGCTGCACTTCTTGACTCCTCTCATCATACTCTTTCTGGCGTTCATGTTGAATAGCTACAGCACGTTTCAGTATTGCATTCTCCCTCAAAAGTACTTCAATTTGTTCTTTAAACACCACACTTTCCTGAAAACACACACACCACACAACCAAATAAGATACTTTGCAAACAAAATTACAGAATTGCCCTTGGTTTTTTTAGGGGGATAGGGGCTTACCTTGTGAAGGGTTTCTGCTGCCTCACCAGCTGCACGTTTGCTTATAGATTTCTCCAAAGTCTCAAGTACTCTCATGGCACGAAGTCTTGCATCATCAATGCTGGTTGCACTTGTCATTTCTGTCACAAATAATTCAACCCATTCTGCACCACTTTTGGGGATGTTGTCATTGGTTGATGAGTTGTTGTTCTCTAAAGAAACAATGTCTTCATTTGGAGTAGAAGAACCTGTGTTTTGATTATGAAAAGAATCTTGTTTATTGAATAAAGAGAAGAGAAATTTTACAAAAGAATTACCTTTTTCGTTTATTGGATTTGACTGCACTGGTAAACCTGAGATTCCATCCACATATCCAAGACAAAGTTCATTGAGACTCTTGATGGCAGAATCTAAATCATTTCCACTCTTTTCTAGTGCTTCTTCCAGAATCTGAAAACACAGTTATTTCTTTTCAATTGGAATACATCTTAACATGGTATAAAATGGTGCTTGACATTGCAAAATGCATTTAGTGATACAATCACAGAAGTAGTTATTTGGTATTACGTATGATAATGCCAGACAAGAAACACAGACATTATAAATGACATCATGTATTGTTCATCATGAATAAGAAATGATACTATAACTAAATTAAATATCAAGTATAATGCGATTGGGAAAAGCATGTGTTCAGGACTTCATTGAGCATCTAATCGTTACTTAATCCAGGTTTATAATTAATGAATCTAACAGTTGTAGTGTTTCAAGTGACAAACCTAATTATCAGTAACCAGATGAATAGGTACAACTCACAAGAGAGTAGTTGATGCCCCTTAAACTTGTAAATAGATATGTTTGTGCCATATGTGTGTGTTGGTGTATGTGTGTATCGAACAGTCAACAAATGAGACATGATGCTTAACTGTAGGGAGAACAAAATTCATACTACGCCTCAGTTGTGGAATAAGAACTGTTAAGTGTTAACTAGTAACACCACATGATACACATCAGCACATAAACCAAATGCTTGATATCGCAGATGCATTGGAGAGTATTTAACTGTGTATACATACATCTTAGACCTGATTAGTCTCCCCACGACAAGTATGACGTATCCATATACAACCACCATCTTCCAGGAATAAAATTTGCTTAATCCGTGTAAATTAACAGTTCAATCGATCTGCCTATTAGCTACTATCGGATAATTGAAATTGCATCAAGCCACGCGTATAAGCAAACAAAAATATTCAGAAATATGTAATTGAACACATGTGATTTTGAGAGATTAACAGACCAACCTTCTTATCCATACTAGGGAAAAACGATCGGAGCTTATCAATGAGCGACGGTGACGGCGGCGAGTTAGTGAACGATGAAAATCGAACCGGAGAAGTCGAAGTAAAGCAACGAAGTTTCTTGGCAGCGGGAGGAGATGCAGAATTTGGCGACGTTGGTAGGTCTTCAAAGAAAGATCTCTTCCCACACACAATCGCAGACATTGTTTGTCGAAATCAATTGAATTCAAACAAACACCGCTCGCTGCTCCTGAAACTAGGAATCGATTCGATCCGATAAGCGGCTTTTCAGAAACGTCCACTCATACGTGCAAAACAATATTTGAACTAATTAGGGTTAGGGTTTTGGTTTCGTGAGGGAGGAGATAGATGATAGCAATAATTTTTGGTCTTTGTATTGTGGAGGGGAAAGGGGTGGTATCTGGGGATTGGGGAGCGCTTTTAAAATTGTACTTTTGACGAAATGACACCTTGGGTCCCTCTACTTGGTGGTTTTTTTTACTTTATTACAAAAAGTTCGAAATTATTGAAGCATTAAAGTGTTTATGGGTTTTAATATTTTTTTAAGATGAATTTCTTAATACTTTTCGTTTGCTTTGGTTTGAAATAAGAAGCTATACGGGTTTTAATATTTTTCACAAAGTTGAAATGGTTTCATGAATCTATCTATTTGTATTTCTATACTAAGAAATTTCTGAACACTACGTACCAACTACAGAAAATAATTTAAATATTTAAAAATTTAAACAAAATATTATAATCGGATGTACTTACTTTTCAATTACGATGTGCTAATGGTTTCTTGATTTTTTTTATTGAGTAAAGATTCTGCAAGAGCCTTTGTAGTTTTCTTCAAAGGACTCATCTTTTCACCACATTCTATTGACAAGAATGCAGGCAGTACGAGATCCAATTTTAGTTATACCGTATGTCATCGTGTAAAATCCACAAATTAGCCCACAAAAATCGAAACTACCATCATGAAAACCATTGAAAAGTTTAAGTTTTTGCACTTGATGTTAACTTTGTAAATTTGTAAATAATATATAGATTTCGGTTATATTTCCCACATAAAAACTTAGAAAGAAAAAAAGATAGATATTTGTCACACTTAATTTATGTATTGGCTAATTGTAAGAAATAACAATTTACTTCCATTCATTTGTTTATTATAGCATTGTCGTTCCAATTTTTTTTAATGATTTTAATCTTTTCGTAATACGACACTATACTTAGTAAAATCTACTAAATTTGTTAGATGCATTTTATGCATCTTTTAGCACGTTTACTTCATGTTTATAACATTTTATTTAGTTTATAATCATAACTTTTATTTAACTTGGGGGACATTATGTGGCTTTATGGCGAAACACTTTGAACTTATTTTTGTTGCTTTGCAGGTTTGCTGGAGATATGGTAGGAGCTAGGAAGCGAACTGAGGGTGCAGTCACGTTTTAGCAAATGAAGAGCATGAGTCACGAAGAAATGCTCAAGACAAAATAAACATGACTGTGTTTTCCTCACTTGAGAAACATGAATCGTGTAACCTGCAAACTTTCGCAAATTAAGCAACATAGTTTGGAAAACTTATAATCGAGTTGAATAGTGAAAGCACGAGCCTTATTTTTACATACCGGAAAAATACGAGCCATGTAATTGTTTCAAATAAGTATTGGTCAGTTTCTAGAGTCCGTTAGAAGGGGATATGGGTTGAAATATTCGGGGATTCGATTCTAGAGAATGAAGATGGTATTTAGAGAAATTTTAGAGTAAAATAGATCAGTTTGGAACACCTCGAAAAAGACAATTTAGCATTGTTAGTAAGTTAATCGTAGTTTAAATTTCCATTTGAGACTTGTGGTCGTTCTTTAGCCGTGAGTAGTTAAGAACTTTAGATTTTCGGTTTCTTGTTCAAACATTCATCTAAGTGTGGTTGTTTTGCTTAGATTGATGTTTTAGATCATTCTTAATTTAGTGATTCGTGTTTGGTTTGATTTAAACACTTGAATCTTTACTTTGTTCTTGATTAGCCACTTGAATTAAGTTAATGATAGTAAGTTATTGATAAAATCAATAGTTGTTTTATGAATCATAATTTAGTAACAAACAACTAGTAGGTTCTTCGTTTGGATTTATTCTCATTGTAAGCTTGAATCACATGTTTTTATGCTTCCGAGAATGCGAGAAGTATTAAGCGTTGTTTGAAAATACGTGTAAAGAGCTTAATGCATCTTTCAACTTTATTTAAGAGCTTGTTTAAGTTAAGTTAGTAAATATAGGTTTGCTTAAAGAGCTTATTTTAGCAAAATAGTTTGACAAGTAAAACAACACTAGAGCTTGTTAGTGTTACTTAGTACCAATTTAGATTAGTAAACGATGCATACATTAATTCATAATCAATTTACATAATAGATGGTAGAACATGAATCGAAAATGTTTCCCATTTTGATTCACAAACATAGTTTTCGTTGCATGATCACTTATAGTCTTTTGAAACTACCCCCCCCCCCCCCCCCTCCGCATTTACTTTTTACTGTTTTGTTTATATTGTCAATATCATATACCTTACAGAAAAAGAGGTATTTAGTTGTTAACATGTGTCCTTGAGGATTCGACCCTTGCTTTATGTGTACTATATTTTGGTTTAAAAACCTAACAAATTAGTGTCATCATTGGGGACACGACATTTCTAATTACTTTATGTCAATATCTTCACGTACAAATACACCATTAGAACTTGACACAAAGATTGAGAAAACTACAAAGAGGATAATGAAGCAAACTAGGCTTCAAAAGAAGCTATCCGGTTCCCGAACCTCTCCATCTACATCTCTGGTTCATAACACGCGTCAACAAACACCCTTGTTAAGTGTACCCAAACCCCAAACTACATTATTTCTACCCACTCCTAACCTATCATCCTAGAAGAGCTCACCGGATCTCTTACCCCCTATTATCACCATGCCACAAGAACAAAATCTTTGACAATGGGCGACTCACAATGGAACCCCATGACCACTTTGCACCAACTATCCGACCATGGAGAACTTTGAGTTAAAATCTAGACTTATCCATTGTTGCCTCTATTTTGAGGACTAGATAATGAGGACACTCACAAGATCCTCAATGATTTCCATGTGGTGTATACCCGGGATGGGATGAAACCACATAACATCACGGAGGACCAAATCAAGAGGAGGGCATTACTCTTTGCTCTCTAGGATTCTGAAAAAAGAAAGGATTTGAGATCTACCATGAAGATGGGTAACCACTTGGAATGGCCTAGCGAGGTTGTTTATTGATAAGTATTTCTCGGAGGCAAAAGCTTCAAGTCTACAAATGGGTATTATCAAAATAAGGCAAGGAAAGAGAGAAGCCCCACATATAAATTAGTGGATATTATAAAAATATAAAAAGGAAAGAGAGAAGCCCCACATATAAATTAGGAACATTTCAAGAGGTTTTGTGCAAGATGTCTACATAGTTCTGAGCATCAATTATTCTAGTACTATTGTGAAGGTTTTACAACATTAGAGAATCGATTAGTAAACACGCCTGGTAGAGGATCGGTGACTGATAAAACGCCAACCTAAATCTAGGCATTGATAGAAAGATTCCAAACATGTTGAACCTGAACATGAATGTTATCCTGATCAAATGAGGGGAGTAAAAGAGGTGACAAATCCATATATTAAAACTCAACTTTCTGAGTTGACCAAAGTTGTTATGCAGCTCACTAAAGATAAATGTGTCGAATCCCCAACCCGAGCCTGTTAGGTATGCTTGTAGTATGGACATCGTCACTTACGTTACACCAGAGATGATACATAAATGGTTAGTCTTTGCCAATTTCTACACGGTTTTAGCATCATTGACGATAATGATAGATGCATGTTGGACTTGACCAATTCAAAGGACTTTCTAGTTTTTTTTGAGACAATCCATCGATAACCGAATAACCGAATTTTGGTTCTTTAGGTGGCGCTGCTTGTTGGAACAAATTAGTCCTCTCAATATATTAGCTTAGCGGATTGGTTCAGACCAAATTCCCTGTGCAATTGAGAGGTTGAGTCGTCTTTTGGAAAAGCAGAAAATTGACACTATATTGATATATTCTGTCATATAAAATATGAGACTAGAGTAATGGCTTATAAAACCAAAGGTGATGTATTAAATGGACAAGTAAGAGCACAATAGAAGAATACATTTAATTAGAAACGTAACAGGTTTCATATATTTACAAGATAAACAACTTTCAAGTCAACCTTTAAACGATCAAATATAATCATCTGGCTGTAACAGGAGGAGCATTCCCTTCCCTAGAGAGAATATTAGCCACCGGTGACGGAAGCCACTTCGACTTACCGCCACTATTCTGCCCATCTTGACCACCACCACCACCACCACCACCATGGCCCTTCCTCGAACCACCTTTCTTCAATCTCCCACCCACACTATGGCCCACAACAAAACCAACCTTCATAGTCATAATCACACCAAACACAATAGTCAACGGCCTCACCGCCCAATGATAATCCTCCACGTGTCCAAACTTGTCAACCAAAGTCAAACACGTTTCGAAAGAAACACGCTCAACTTCAGCCGGATCAGCCAAAAACGTGTCACATTCGCCTCTAAAAACAAATCTCCCCGGAAACTTCACAACAAGACACCCGTTCGGAAGTATTTCTGAGATCTTTCCGGTCGCCCACATTCCATTCCGTTTATGTAACCATGGAAACCGAGGGGTAAACACATTCCCTTTTAATTTCACAAACTGGCCCACCGAATAAGAATCCGCCATTTCGAGTTCTTCACAATGTCCTTTCCATAGAGTCTCGCGTCCGATAAAACCGACACTTACACTTCCATCACGCTCTATGGAATGTAGGATTCCGATAGACGAGTGATTCCGATTCCGGTTCCTGTTCTCGTGCACCCAATCTCCGGGGGATAAACCGGAAGTGACTCTTTCAAGAGTGGTGATGTTTACCCTTAACGGGTTGTGGATTCCTTGGACGCGAACAAGGACAAAACCGTCCCGATCGGTGTCTTTTTCCAAACCGACTATTGTTCCTTCAGCAACCGCCATGTTTTTGCAATTGTTTGGTGTTTTTCGTGATCGGACAATATCGCCCACTTGCAGATGATCTTTTGTAAGAAACCATGTTGAATAGAAGCTTCCGGATGTTGTATTGAGTGGTATTTTGTTCCCTAGACCAATCCATTCTCCATCATTGAATACCGCATCACGTGAACTGCGAATTCAATTTCAATTTCTTAAAAATTGGCAGAATGGATAGAGTGCTAAAGGGGTAAAGAATATCTGAGTGTGAATAAATGACCATTTTACCCTTATGTTTAAAAGGTGAGAGAGATTGAATGTTTGTCTGAAGCAAGTGTTGTGTATACAAAGTGTGTTTCATTTTTGGAATGAACAAACTGTTTGAATGTGAGTAAATGACGATTTTACCCTTATGTTTAAAAAGTGAGAGAGATGGAACTAACCTTTCAAATGCGTGCAGAATATCTCCAATAAGCGGTCTATTACGAAGATCATACTCAAAACAGCCATTAAGAACATTTTCAATAGCAGGAGGCAAACCACTTGGAAGCTGTGGCTTTTCTTTTTTCAACACAACAGAGTTATAAATCTCACTGACAGACTTACCAAACCAAGGTTGACCACCGGTCAACATCTCCAAAATACAGCATCCAAATCCCCAACTATCAGTCTCCAAACTTATTGGACCTCTCACTTCTGGCTGCCATTGTTCTGGAGCCATGTAGTTAGGGGATCCAAGCCTAAGTGTCATATCAGGGTCAGGTAGGTGGACCCCAAGAAGAAGATATGGAATCCCAAAATCACCAAGAACCACTTCATCATGTTCATCAAGAAGAACATTAGTTGGTTTGATATTTAGCACCAAGATGCCTAATGAATGGACTTCATGGATTCCTTTAGCTAACCCCACTCCATATCTGCAAAAAGATCAAAAATTTCTTATCTTTTTCTATAACTTGCACACTAAATCTTGATTAAAGAAAACAACCTTAATACATCAGGTAATGGAAGTTTTCCTCCTTTAAGTTTTGCCATTCGATCACCCACTGATCCTTCATAAAATTTCATGGCAATGCATATATGTTGAGAGCCCTGAAAGTAACACAATTTTGTGAACTATTACACAACTATACCAAGAAAATAGTTATAAGAACAAAACAGGTTGTACTGTGTTTGACGGGGACTAATGTCAATAGGACAAAAACTGTAGCTTTTTGACGCCACCCAATAAGGTGGGACATGGACTTGCTCTTTTGATGTCTGTGTAAAAAGACGTGAATGCCCTCCTTATTTTTTAGAGATAAAACAAGTTACCTTTCGGGGTATGACTGAGATACCATGCAACCAACAAATGGCTTGGAGTTTACGGATCTTGAGGAATAAGTCCTCAAACTTAACAAGAAAGGTTGGCATGTCTTCTTCTTTTATTGGATGTAACATCTTCATGGCGACTTCATGGTACTCATCAAAATCATGTCCTGATTGATGATGTGTAGCTAACCAGACATCACCAAAAGGTCCATGGCCAATTCTGTGTTTTAGTTTCAATAGTGAAGAATCGATTTGGGGATTGGGTTGACTTGGTGTAGCTACAACTGTTCTAAGATGTTCAGGGTCACCTTCATAGAGCATGTAATCAAAAGCAGGTGGTGATGGTTCTGATCCTGCCTGTTCAGCCATTTTTTTTACCTCTGAAACTGTGTACATCAAAAGAAAGATATTAAGAACAAATTTCCAAGGGGCCTAGTACCTTTAGAAAGTAAACAAAGCGGCCCTATGATCCCCTATTCCCCTGACTATGAAGTAATCTCATAAACTAAAGCTTCAATCTCACATGGAATAATCTATCTACTTTATAAAGTAAAGCAAAATCAAAAGGAGAAAAGAAACCCTAACCCTATTACCACACTCAAAACAGGTACTACCGAATAAACCATCCATATGAGATTAAAGAGGAGTTTGGATGTGCTACTAACTGCTTGGTAAATTCGATTTTGATTCTGATTTCTAGGGCCAAAACGATCAAATACCTTGAGCTACTTTTCTTTGTAGGTGAATGCAAATTATGTAATTATAGTCGACTTCAATCACTTTTTTGGTAGTGGCAATTTCGAAACGCACTTACAAACATCCCCTAACCTAAACAGTTATCAAATTCAAAAATAGACGTGTCAAATCGCTTTAAACTAAAGATAACTGTAAATCACCGAAAAACGTGAATATAAACAACGAGGAAGATGATACAACTGATATCTGTAACTGTTGATAAACAAAAAGTGATTCAAGTAGCATACAGCTTATATGACGAGAATTAACAGTACTCTAAGCGACGGTTGGAAACATTAAACGATCGGGAAACGGACTTACGAGTGGAGAGATGCTGTGAAGAAATTTGTCTTGTTTTGTGGAGGAGTATACGTTTGGGAGTAGTGAAGAACAAGTCGGTTTACGAGAGCGGCAAAAGAGCAGCAGGAGGTGAGTACACGTTACACAGCTGGTGACGTAACAAAAAAGAGAAGGTCCAACAATGGTAAGAATTAAAAGAGAATTTTGAGAAATTATCCAAAATGTCTGATATATCCGTTATAAGATATATAAAGATATTAAGGTTCATTTTGTATATGTTTTTTTTTTTTCTTCATAAAATACCTCTTCTTAAGCTACCCTCTCCCAATTTTTACCTCTTATTTTACTCTCCCTCTTTCACCCTTTATCACCCAAAAGCTAATCCAATGATTTTTTAAGGAATATAATGATATTTCTAAGCAGTTAGTTTGTTGCTCACAGGCTTTCTTTATCCAAAAAGCTATTGATCATTAAATCTGAACAGCAGATATACTAAATCTGAACAATACATATATTAATGGAGAAAAAAGTTCACAATGGGTAGGTATTCTTTTTATGGTTTTGTTACAAAGTTTATTTACTTCTTGTTTAGCATCTCGAGTTTGGTCCATTCTAAATGAGGCATATTTTGGATATATCGAGTGTTTTGGGGCATAGTTTTCAAGATTTTCTTGTAATTCTTAAGAGTATAAAATGATATGATGTTATGTCAAAGTGGACCGTTTTGTAGACTTCTAAATAGTTAATTCTAATTAAATTGAACTATTTTAGTAATAATAAATACAAAGTTTTGTATGTTATGTTTGAGGGGTTACAACTAGCTAATAAATTATATTACCTTTTGAATTTTTTTAGATTGACATACTTGACAAACCAAAAAGTGACTTATAAACTAGCTTTTAAAGGGATATTTACACTAGTGTTTTAACGAATTTATCGAGTTTTTGTTTTTTTTTCTTGTTTTATCAAACGTTGTTTTCTATTAGCTAGCTTATTAGCTATCAACTAGTTTTCAACTACCCTGTCAAATATAGTCTTATTAAACCATAGGGGTGAGCGTGGTCCTGTGACCGACTCGACCAGGACCAAACTCGAGCCGGACCGAGACCGAGGGAAGACATTCAATGGAACTGAGCACCGACCAAACTATGAGACTTGGTCTTGGGTTCGGGTTTGGGTACAGGTTTGCTCGAGTTTGGTTGGGTTTTACCCAAGCAGGACCAAGTGATAAAAATTTCAAAGACCTACATTATAATCTTAATGTCTTTTAAACTTTCGGTCGGTTCCGTACTCGAGAACCCGACAATACCGATGGACCAAGACCAAGAAAGATCAAGACCGAGAAGGACCAAGACCGAATTAAGCCACATATACGGACAGAGTACCGACCAAGTAACATGGTCGGTTCCTTATCTTGGGTCCGGTTCCTCGGTTCTTAGGCTTAGACTCGGTTCTGAGGACCATTTGCACATCCCTATTAAACCATAACGATTTTGAAAGGTCTACAAGCATTCGTTACATTAAGGTATTTGTTAATGGCTATTTAGACATGCATTTTGTAAGCGCTTAATATCGAATAACGAGAACTAGATAATGAATTGTAAAACGTATTGTTGGAGGTAGTAGGGTTCCGATGTATTTGGACTACATGTCACTTTCGATGGCATGAAATATAGATAAAATAGTGATAAAATTAAGGTATATTTATGAATGTGACGACTTTGGTTTAATTAAACTTAGTGGGTCAAACTGAAAAATATAAATTTTTTAGCTAAAAATCAAACAAGTAAAAAATCACTCTGAAAATATATTCGAACGCATATAACCGCCTACTTGATTAATGAAATAAATTAAATTACCGTTACAAATAGTTTTCGTAATTATTCTCATCAAAGCAATTATTTATATTATTATATAGAATTTTAGAACACTAAACAAAAGAAAAACGTTTGTGGTAGAACTTTAGAAGACTTCCTCCAGTTTTTTTGTTTACATATTCGAAGTTGGCATTTCTTTTGGTGTATTTGCATTTTGCTCTATTATTTGGTTTTTGGACTTTTATCCCTACTATTTTGAATCCAAACGTAAGTATTACAATAATTAGCATTTCATGGACTTTTAGCCCTACTATTTTGAATCCAAACGTAAGAGTTACAATAATTAGCATTTCATACCTTCCATGGATATTAAAGAAAACTTTAACAATTTTTTAATGTCCAAGTTGTCCATTGGTCAATTGTCAATAGTTAATAATCAACCATAGAACCAACAAGGCTTTCTTTAAAAATATATTTATTAGAAAAACATATTTCTTTTGTCATACACAAACAAATGCTAATCCCTTATTGTAATACTTCATTAGCCACCAAACCAAACCAATCCAATCCAATCCCTTATTATAAAAAATTATCATCTAAATTAACTTTAGTTTTTGTTTAAAATAACAAAAACATTTTATAATAAGTTAAAAAATTTTGCTAACATAAATGGTTGCAATACTCAATATATAGCATAGTTGTATCCACTATCCACACACTAAATTCAAAAAAGGAACATAACCAAATATCACAATCACCCGGTACCAATTTCAAATGCAAATAGTTTAAAAAACAATTAAACCCTTTTTACAAAACCAAACAACACAATCAACATTATAATCCAACATTTTCAATCTCTTCCTTTTGTTCTTTATCCTCCGAAATAAACTCCGAACTATCATCAGCAACCGAAACCCCATCATTAAAATCAACAAACATTTCATCATTCTCCAACGCAACAATCTTTTCCTTCACCTCCCCTTTCAACAACTCAACAACCTCCAAAATCGTCGGCCTTTTTTCCGGTTGATTACGCGCACAAATAAGCCCAACAAGAATCACCCTTTTCATCTCTTCAACAACATAATCCCCATTCAATTTCGGATCCGCAATCTCACTAAACTTTTTCTGACACACCAATGGCAACGCCCATTCGGTGATCGATCTTCTTGTTGTTGAATTTAGCTTTTCAATCGGTTTTTTTCCACTCGCGAGTTCAAGTAAAAGAATGCCAAAACTGTAAACATCACAACTCTCGGATGCTTTTCCTAACATGGCGTATTCTGGTGCTAAGTATCCGAGTGTCCCTTTGACCCGTGTGGTTACATGGGTCGCTCCATCTGGGATTAATTTTGCGAATCCGAAATCGGCCACTTGGGCTTTGAAATCACCGTCTAGTAACACGTTGCTTGCTTTTATGTCTCTGTGGATTATATGTGGGGTCGCGTGGTGGTGAAGATACCTGCAACAAGTGTGAAACTTGGTCAGAGGTTAAAACGACAACGTATTCGGTATTCTTGAAAATCAAACGAGAAGGGTTTGAAACGCTTACAGGATTCCTTCTGCAGATCCGATAGCAATATTCATTCGTCGATTCCAATCAAGAAGGCATTCCGCGGAATGTTGACCATGAAGATGTGAGAGCAAACTGAGATTAGGCATGTAATCATACACGATCAAACGTTCTTGGCCTTCTGCACAATAGCCGCGTAAACTGAGTAGATTCTTGTGTCTAACTCGTGCAAGAATCTCAACTTCAACAGCAAATTCCATTTCGGCTTTGTTGCTATAAACCTTTAATCTCTTCACTGCAATCTGCAATATGCGAAAGTGATTTTAGGGTTTCTTGGTCGAACTTAAATGCAGCCATTAATGGACAATCTAAATCCGAATGTTAACATAATTAAAATACGCATCTGAGTAACATAATCGATTAGAAAGAAGGATAAGTGATTTAATTGAATGCGAGCAAAAGAATTGATGATAGAGATTAGGTATTTACTTGAGATCCATCCCAAAGCTGGCCCCAATAGACACTGCCAAATCCACCTTCCCCGAGCTTGTTATCATAATTAAAGTTGTTTGTAGCAGAATGCAGTTCCTTCAATGAGAATATCCTCCATGTTGACTGTTTCTTCCTGTTCTGTTTCCTGTAAAAATTTGGAACACAATTCTACACAATCAGTCGAAGAACCCTAATTTTCATTGATAAAGTCACCTAATTTTCATTGATAAAGTCAAAATCAAAGAGCAGCCATCCAAGAAGATGTATAACAACACTATCACTAAACAATTCTTTGTTGTACGCAACCCCAAAATCCCCATTGTAAAAGTCAAAATCCCTACGCGGTGATCCAATAATCCAAGGAATATACAATAAGCAGAATTCAAGCAGTTTTCGAGTGTAATCAGCTCAAATAAACGTTAATTCAGCTGAAAGTCAATGACATAGAGACAAAATTGCATCAAAAACAACGAGTTTTGACTTGGATGATATATAATCAATTAAACAGCGATTTGAGTAAAACATACCGATCGAAGCCCCTCAGGCAACAAAACCTCGAGCGGAAATCCATAAGTCGAGAATCTACAAATGTGTATTCCCTAATTCAAACTACAGTTTAAACAAGACGAAGACACCGATTGCGAAAATTCAATCAAATCCTCAAGAGTTTCATCGAAAAAACGAGAGCACTTGTTATGATCCTTCGAGAAGCAGTAACAAAGTTCTGCGTCCTTTGAAGGTTCAGCACGTAAAGAAGCTTTGTTCCCCAATAAAAATCTTTACAGGGGATAACCAACAGGGAGTGAAATGGAAAGATAAAGCTATTGACTATGGAACAAAACTGACATTGTAGACAGAGAAAAAATGGAGACTTGCGGTGGTGGCATCCAGTTTTTCAGAACAGGGCTTCGCCATCAACCTTTGTGGACTTCCATGACCTTTTCTGCTAGGGTGGGGGGAGAGGTGGGCCACGGTGGGGACAGGGAAGTGGGGTGGGCTCGTATGCCATTTTAAAATTTTGATTTTTTGGTTCTTCTGTAAAAAATTATTGCGCGATAAGTTTCTTTTAATTAAAAGGGCAAATTTCATTAAAGACACTAATTTTTCAAAAAAATTCGATTTTGACACTGTGTTATTTTTTTTTTTCAATTAAGTCATTAAGTTTTCAATTTTTTCCAATTAAGTCACTAGGTTTTCAATTTGGTTTCAATTTTGACCATTTGACCGATCAACCCGGTAGTCAGCTGACGTGGCATGATGACGTGTCAGTCTTTGATTATGCAACGCTGATGTGGCATGCTGACGTGGCACCCGAGTGTCAAAATTGAAACAAAATTGAAAACATAGTGACTTAATTGGAAAAAATTGAAAACTTAGTGTTTTAATTGAAAAAAATAACACAGTGTCAAAATCTTATTTTTTTTAAAAGTTAGTGTCTTTTTTGGAATTTTTCCTACATTTTTTAAAATGATAAATTTGTCTTTTTATGTTTTTAGAACGTATAAATATATTTTTTACAAGTATAAATACGTATTTTTATATTTTTAGAAACATAGATACATTGTCATAACTATATATAAAACAAGCGTATTTTATATTTTTACAAAATTGATACGATATGTGATTATATGCAAAACAAACGTATTTTATATTTCTAAAAACGTAAAAATAAGTATTTATTCGTTAATTTATGTTTGTTCTTTTATGTTGGTTTAAGTTTGTTTTCACTATTTTTCCACCATAAACATACTTTTGATTGATATAAAACAAAATTATATGCAAAACAAAACGTATTTTATATTTTTAAAAACATTAAAATATGTATTTGTTCGTTAATTTATATTTGTTTGTTTATGTTGGTTTAAGTTCGTTTTCACTATTTTTCTACTATAAACATGTTTTTGATTGATACCATACGTGATTATATGTAAAAAAACGTATTTTATATTTTTAAAACATAAAAATAAGTATTTGTTCGTTAATTTATGTTTGTTTGTTTATATTTGTTCCGTTATGTTGGTTTAAGTTAGTCCGTGTATGTTTTTTCATTGAGAAGTACAAATACATATTTCATTGAGAAGTACAAATACATATTTTCATTGAGAAGTATAAATACGTATATATCAAGGTTGTAAAAATCGCTTGACGGTAGCTTGGCGTTCGAGTGTGGTTAAGGGATTAATCGGATAAATCGGGGATTAGTCGGGGATTTATCGGAGACCCTAATTTATAAAGAAATTTATTTAAAAATATATAAATATAACAAAATAGCAAAGTTTGATTCATTTTATTCTGATATACACATAAGAGATTATACAGCAAACCTTGAATCTAACCGATTAGACCTAATCGTAATCGGTTGAAGACCGTCAAACGATTAATCGCCGATTAATCGGCCGCCAATGCCGATTTCTACAACACTGGTATATAAACGTATGAAAATGTATGTATGCTTCTAAAAGTATAAAAATACGTCTTTATACTTGTAAAAAAATATATTTATACGTTCCAAAAACGTAAAAAGACGAATTTATCATTTTAAAAAATGTAGGAAAAATTCCAAAAAAGACACTAACTTTTCAAAAAAAAAATTGATTTTGACACTGTATTATTTTTTTTCAATTAAAACACTAAGTTTTCAATTTTTTCCAATTAAGTCACTATGTTTTCAATTTTGACACTCGGGTGCCATGTCAGCATGCCACGTCAGCGTCGCATCATCAAAGACTGACACGTCATCATGCCACGTCAGCTGACTACCGGGTTGACCGGTCAAATGGTCAAAATTGAAACCAAATTGAAAACATAGTGACTTAATTGAAAAAAATTGAAAACTTAGTGACTTAATTGAAAAAAAAATTAACATAGTGTCAAAATCAAAATTTTTTGAAAAGTTAGTGTCTTTTATGAAATTTGCCCTAATTAAAATATTGCATTTTTTTGTGGTTGCAATTTTAATTTATTCCTTTTATAGATATGTAGATTTGGTTCTTGCTCGTTTTCGATGAATAAAATATAAGAAAATAGATGAGAGAAAAATGAATGAAATATTGAAATGCAAGCTGAAAGTTATCCAACGAGACATCACAAAAGTTATCCAACGAGACATCACAAAATTCCGGTCCGTGAAAACCCTTTAGTTTTGCACTATTACAAAAGTGTTTTGCGACCTTGGTAAAAATTAATTCTAATTTTCAGTTATAAATTTTTTATTACATCTTATAAGCGTATAAAAATACTGTAAGAGAAATTGTTTTTATTTTTACTTTTTATTCCTACTAATCTTCCTATCCATGTAAATGTCATAATTTTACCTTTTATTACTCATTTTGTAATAAAGGTTGATTTTGAAAGCAATTATAATAGTACTTGATGATCAACAACTTTAATGATTTTGTAATTATTAATTTTTGATTATCAATTATGAAAAATTGAAAAGTTTAATAATGGATCGAAAGAAAAACATATAAACAAAGTGTTATCTTAAATGATTTATATATTTCTTCGTTATTTTGGATGAATTGACCGATTTGATTCACAAGAGTTTTGATATCATTCTGCGATGATGATGTGTCTACCGTTTTCTTCTATTTCGTTGTGATGTGACTTCGGGTCCAGGATAGCTGGGAGGAGTCCCAAGAGATGAGCTATGATGGCTTGATGTCACAACAAATAAGAACGATCGTTAGTCGCGCTCCGGGAGGAGGTCCCGCGAGAGCGGTCCGACGATCACGTTAGTGGGGTATCACGGTTGTAGAGAGTAAAATGGTATATGATGCTTAGGGAGCCAAAGAGCGATCCATTTACCTGAAGGCGTGATGACCTTTTATACCTGAAGGCGCGTCTGCTTTTGGGGACAAGGATGTCAGCCCTGCAGCACATCCGAATGGGTATTGGTTGATCTTCTCCGAAGCGATCCTGGCGCAGAGGGCGCATATGTAGTGGGCTGTGCACACCTTTTGTCGTTTGCAAGTGTCAGGATGGTCACAGGTTGTCGCACGTGAGGTGTCGCGGGGCATTGTCCTTGTCGCAGGTGGTTTGCAGCGGCTCAGCGCTGCCAGTTAGCGCTGGTGGCTGGGGGAAGTGCGCTGGCTCGCCTGTCGCCTTAGCAAGTGCTTTTGGGCCTAGGCGGTTCTGTTGGGTCGTATCGTTAGGATACGTTATCAGTTGTCGCGGTTGCAGTGATGATTGTGGTTCGTTATCAGGAAACTCAGTAGCATCAACATCATCAGTCGCCTCATTAACGTGAGTTGGGAACTAGACATCCAAAGAAGTTATGTACGTATTAGAGTCAAA
This sequence comes from Cichorium intybus, assembly GCA_023525715.1. Taxonomy (NCBI): domain Eukaryota; kingdom Viridiplantae; phylum Streptophyta; class Magnoliopsida; order Asterales; family Asteraceae; genus Cichorium; species Cichorium intybus. The sequence goes on from CM042009.1 coordinate 37,769,421, forward strand.
TGCTTTGCTCATTTTTTATGAATGATGGGGATTGTCGCCTATTACGGAAATGCTAAGCCGTTTGAGATTGTTTTTTAGAATTTCTCATGCCACCGAATATGAATTTGGTTTCAAGTGCATATAGCAAAACTCACTATGTGTCGACATTAAAACATTGACGTCCGCTCTCTTGCTAGCACACATGTTGCACTTATTGTTCTAGATGCAACTGAACTTGTTAATTTTCTCTGTATATCCTTCCGTTTGGAGTTCACTTGATGCCAATTACGATTGCTACCATGAAGTTCCGTCTTGAAGTGCTTCCTCGTTTGATTCATCCTCTTGGTTTTTGTGGTCATGAAAGTGCGATGTGTCGGCATGTCGGAAACATAATATAGAGTTGGATTTTATTAAAAGGAGGACTATATATTGGAGGTAGTTTTGAGAGAGTGTAAAATGGTTATAAACTTGTTGCATCAACATTTGTTATTGTTGGTGTTGATATTGTTGGTTTTTTAGGATAATTTTGGCATTTGGGCTTCAGGAATTGACATTGGGATTTACGAACCGCTTTTGTCTTGACGATTTCTTCTTTGAGTAGAACTCGTTTTCTGGATTTGTCATGATTACAATCCATTTGAAGAGAAGAAAATGGTTGAATGGAATTGGATAGAATTTGAATAAGTTATAATGAATATAGAAGGTTGATTTGGTTTTTGAAATGGTTGAACGTTGTATTTATATTGAAAAAATAAACATTTTTTTCTAATATATACGTTTAATGGCTAGTCCTTGAGGGTTGGGAATACTCATGAACCCAATAAAGCCCCACATTGCTGAACGCACATGGGGCAGAACCGAGCGACATCTGATACATGTCATATCCACTGGCGAACCTGCTTCAACTCCATACAATCTTAAAGATGTTGTATAATTATTAAAAAACTTTATAACTTAATAAAATGTTTCATATTGTTTGAAAAACTATGTGTGAATGTTTAGTTTGATAAATGACTATTTTGTGTGAGTGCATGACTTATGTTAGATATTCTTGACACAAATTGATTATTTTTTGAAAGGCAAAAAATGATTATATTTCTTTGCAAAATATATAAAAAGTAACTTTTAAAATTAAAAGATATTTCTAACATTTAGTTTTTAAAATTTTTTATTGTTTCCATTTGTTTTGTTGTTTGTTTTTGTTTGTTTTTTTCTGCAATTTGTTTTTTATGTTTCTTTTTATTGGTTTCTTTTTTTTTTCAATCGGTTTTGTATCTGTTTTTTTTCGGTTTGTGATTCTTCTTGTTTTTTCGATTTGTCTTTTTTCGATCCTTTTTGTTTATGATTGTTTCTTGTTCTTGGTTACTTTGATTTGAATACGAATATGATTTTTATTGATTTTTTAAACATGATGTTTTTGAAAGATGATAATGGCGGCGGTGGTGGTAATGACTTCGGTATGGTTGCAGACAAATATTGATTTCATTTAATTTAAGTTTATTTAGATACTAAATTAATAAATTTTAGCTCGCAGTCTTAAAAAACAAATAATATTATTTATACAGACTATAGATTTATGATCAATATCTTCTTCTACGAACATTGAAAAAGAAAGCAAATATTTTACCTATTAAAAAAGATATAACTCCTAGAAAAAGAAAGAAAACATTCTACCTATTAAAAATGAATAGCACTTAAGGATGCCTAGTTGCAAAAAAGGCATACACTTGGAAGAGCAAAATGAAGTATTTGCAAATAGGATGAGTCATTAGTGGAATTGGGTATATAATATAATAGGATTTCCATAAAATGTGGAATGTTTCCATGAAAGGCTTGTTCATAAATAAATATACATATTGGGGTCTCTATTATAACATGGTTTAACATAAAATTGTTTGCAGGTTGTTAGCCTATATAAATAGTTATTCTCTAACTCTCTCATCATTGTAAAATAGATGGATTTTCGAGAGAAAAACATGAGTTTTGCATACTAAGAGTGATTCTGAATATGAAATCCACGATGATCCAAAGTTGCATAGATCATTAAGGATAACAGCTTTCTTAAAGTTGTTTAGGTTTTAAACCAGAGCAGAATCTAAGGCCCGATGTATGTAGGTGTTTACCCTTTTTAAACATTTGTAATAATATTTACGATATTTGAGGAGTATTTTTAGCATTTATCGAGTAATAAATATACGTAAAATGAAAGTTGTGGGATTTTGAGTCCTTTTACATAGAGTTGTGAGAGTTGTAGTGTTTAAGTTATGATTGGTAGACTAACATGTTGTCATAAGATTCGAAAGCCTATAAATGATGTTGTAGGGTTTATGCGGGCTTCAAATAAAGTTTTTTTTTGGAATAATTAATACAGACTCTTAAATTGTTAATTGATATCTTTGGGCTTCATAGAGAGCTTCATAAGTTTGGAGAACATTCAAGTTAGGTAGTGATATGAATAAAATTTGGAGAACATTCCAGTTAGGTAGTGATATGCTTGGATCAACACCGACACTGGCATGTTGAAGGTGTCAATGGTCCATAACTCTACAATATTTCTTGAAGGACTTGGAAGTAAAATTTTTGTAGATTCTTCTATTGTCTGTGTTCAGACTGTGACAATATTGATAGAGACAGTGGTGATTAATGTGGGTCATATCATGAAAGTAAAAAAAAAACCAAAGTTGTAAATTTTAATTCTGTACAAAATGAGCACAATCATAAATTTTGAAAAAATATTGTTTTTTATTATTTATTTTTATAAAAAAAAAGATTTTTTTTCCAAACTAATGAAAATTTAAAGGATACTTCTACTCAATCTAGTAGTGACTTTGTAAAAAAAATTTAATTAAGTTTTTGAAGTGTTCATATTTTAATTTTAAGAAATATTTTTTTTTATAAAAACATAACGAAATTTTCATATCGAAATTCAAAAAATAAGATGATAGAGTTTTTCGTAATACTATTTTAATAAGTTTGTAAAGGAAAGTTTTCAAAATTACTACTGTTAAGGATACAAACGTTTTATGTAAATGCCTTCAACTTTTTATAAAAGTAGCTTTTCGTTCTCCAAATTAAAAATCCTTTTAAAAGTTTATTATATCATATATATGAACTTTTTGAAAAGAAATTTTAAAAAATAATGTTGTTTAGACACCAAACTTTATTTTAAAAGATTACAAGTTTTTTTTTAAAAAAAATGTTGAACATAATATGATCCAAAATGAGATGATTCAAAATATTTATGATTTAAAAAATGTTATGATTCAACATTTTATGATCCTTAATTTGTTATAATCTAAAAATATTTTGATTTAAATATGTTATGATCCTTAATTATATCTTTTATGATTTAAAATTAAATAATTCAAAATATATAATGATCCAAAATTTGTTATGAACAAAAACTTTATTTAATTGAGTATATTATTGATAAAAAATCATGTAATTAAAAAAATGACATGATCCAAAATAGTATGATTCAAAATTTTTGGTCCAAAATTTTATGTTCCAAAAATGATATGATTCAAATTATTATGACCTGAAAATACTATGATGCTTAATTTTTTTATGATTCAAAACTTTTACAATTGTTAAAATTTAAAAACTCGAACATATATTTAGTTCATAACCATAAAAAAGTAAAATAAAAAATATCAAATAATGAAAACAAAAACAAAATAACACTATTACTTCAAATATGTAGTAAAACATTAAAAAAATAAAAAATTGAAAATAATAGAGATAATATAAAAAACAATAAATAAATAAAATAATTAAAAAAAGAAAAAAAATAAAATAAGTGAAAACCAAGAATATTTGTATTTAAAAAAATTAAAAAATATAAAAAACAAAATTAAAAAAATAACCTATTTAAATGTCGTTCCATGGACGTTAGGCAGACGTGATAAAATCCTTGAGTCCGTATTACGTTCCACGGACATGAGTAGCATACGAATGTACGTCCAAATATTGAGTTTGACGTTTGTACCATTGACGAATTGGGTGGGGGAGAATTATACTCGCAGTTTTTACAATTTTTTGAGTTTTCACCGGATCTACACCATATATATATATATATATATATATATATATATATATATATATATATATATATATATATATATATATATATATATATATATATATATATATATAGGGAAGGGTTCAAATGAGAACCATTAAAAGAATGAGAACCATGAGAACCAATCTTAGCACATCATTAAAAAAATGAACGGATCTGATTAAACTGATTAAAATCTCGTTTTTTTGTCTTTTTAGGTAAAAAAAGGGGCAAAATCGTCATTTTCAAAGCCTAATACATTTCAGTCATACATCCATTCACAGTTTAAATACCCATTCATACACTGATTCACAGTTTAATACACGTACTTTTACACAATTTCACAATTTCTAACGATGATAGGAGGGAGCGACACGGGAAGGGAGGAGCTGGTGGTGGAGCTGCCGTCAGTTGTGGTGGCGGTGGTGGTGACAAGTTTAATGCACACATTCACAGTTTAATATAAAAAAACATTCAAATTTTATACAAACATTCACAGTTTAATACGCATATTCACAGTTTAAAATACATATTTACAGTTTAATACAAACATTTAAAGTATAGAATTTCATAGAGGCATTTCATCAAACACCTGGTGTGCAGTTGTGGATCTGATCTCATTTGGTGGTGCTGGAACATATTCGATGTGGTTGTGGTTTCTCACGTCGACGGGAGAGGAAGAAGATACCGGTGGTGCACCGGACGATGACGGTGGTGTAAATCGACACCTCTTTTTCGCCGACTTTTTGCAACTCCGGTGGTAGATCTGAGGTTAAGTAGCAACGCTGGTTGTGATTCCTTGCCGGAACTCCTTTCATCTCGCCGGAACTCCTAGATCTGGAGGTGAAGAATGTAGATCTGGAGGTGGAGAATGTAGATCTGGAGGTGGAGATTGTAGATCTGGAGACGAAAATCCTAGATCTAAAGGTGGAAATCACAGATCTAGTGTCGGAAATTGTAGATCTGAACGTCGGAGTAGAGTTGCATGAAGAAGACGATGATAAATTAGGGAGGAGACGGTGGAGGAGACGATTTCAGCGATGGCGGCGGCGGCGGCTGGTGGCGGAGGCGGCGTCAGGCGGCGGTGGTTGCAGGCGGCAGGTGGCGGCCGGTGGTGGCTGTGGTGTTGGGGTATGAATGTGTGTTCTTGGAGAGTTGAGAGAGTTTTGAGTGGAAGATGTTTTAATCTGATTTTTAGATGTAAGGTGTGTGTTTTTATTTTAAGACTCTCAAATGACCATTGTGCCCTTATTTATTTTTGACCATTGATCAAGACTTAAAATTTTTAAAGGCTAAGATTGGTTCTCATTGGTTCTCATTTTTTTAATGGTTCTCATTTGAACCTTCTCCTATATATATATATATATATATATATATATATATATATATATATATATATATATATATATATATATATATATATATATATATATATATTAATTGACTAATCAATGAGTAAATAAGTTAAAATTGTTATCTCCAAAATTAAATTATTAGTCTGTCTAAAACATTATATTCACTTTAACCACACGAGTTTTTAATTTATGCAATTATTAGGATGATATGAGTCATACGAAACCTTGATTAGGTGTTTACGATTATACAGAAAGTCGATAAAACGAGACATGTTTGGTATTATTGAATAGTGGGTATGCCTAACTTTATTTATAAAACTGTATGCATTATAAACAATGAAAGCTATTTTAAATATTGGTTGTTATTATTTTCTCCATTAGAATATGGGGTAATTCGTTTAATCATTAATATAGTTAGGAAATTTATAATGCCAAATTAAATCGAAGTTGGCTACGTTGGGTTTGATTTTTGGTTGTAACTTATACTAATGTTATGTTTGACATACCATAATTAGTTGATAAGTTAAATTATTTTTCGAGGTCTTTTAGGTTGTCATATTTGTAAAAACCAAAAAGTAGCTTGCTTCAACGAGCTTATCGAGCATTTTTAAAATTTTCTCAAATATACCATTAATAATTATAAAAATCTCATTGTTCTAGATACCATTTTTTGACATTTTAATTTCTCAGATAACGTATCAACTAGTTTTTACCAAACATTATTTTTTATCAATTAGTTTTCAGCTATCAGCTAGTTATTCAGTTTGCATTTCATTTATTAGATAATTTTTCAGCTATTTCACTAAACATAGCCTAAAAATGACCTTTGGTTCGATTCTTGATAGAAGGATTTTCCTTTTGAAAACGATAATATGTATAGTGTGAAGGATTGAAATTCACAAAATATAAATTAAATAAATATAATGCTTTGGAATATCAGAAGATTTGTTAAGAAGACTTGAAATTCATGAAATAATAAAACTTGGCAGGTGGATATATTTGTTAAATGGAAAAAGAAAGGTATAACATAATGAAATCTATGTTTAAGTAAGTTGTATATATTATTATTAATTTTATACATGGATTCAGAACTATATTTGCACATAAAATGACAAGTTATATCTATAGGTATTCTATGTGCTTTTAAATGGGACAAAAGACGTAAATCCTTCAAAATATGGATTAATTATTAAGAAAAAGATTAAGAACATTACTAAGTATTATTATAGTCCCAATAAAGTACAACACACATGAGATAAAAATAGATTTAAAGGTATTATCACTTAAGTTGAAAATAAGGTCTAAATGACAAATTTGATGCTTATTCAAAATCATGTTGAAATTCGAGCTTCGGGGAAGTATTTCTGGATTTTATTAATGCTAATGTTAAGTTACAATTAGTAGGACACAATTCAAGAAGAATCAATTAACACGGATGTATAGCAAAGGAGATACAAGTGTTCAAAGTTGGTATATCCATTTTAAAAGGAATTGAGATATCCATGTGTGTCTAGGGGCATTTAGGCAATGGGCACACCATTTACTTTGTATCTTTGATTGAACTGCAAAACAAAAATTCGAATAACAGGGAGATACAAATTAAATTGTGCGATCCAAACAAAATTGTACATAGGAGCATACTCGCCCGCATAAAGGAATGAATGGGGCCAATTGCTTATCACACAGCCATACAAGGGCTTCCTCACACACCCATTCGGCCGCACGTTATGCATTTGAATCTTGGAACTTGATTTGTGTGGCTACACACTCTCAACACTACATGTATGTACTCAGCCACATATAACACTCTTTGGGTATTTGTTCGCTTGAAAAGTGTACTAAAAGGGACACTTGTCCATTATATAATGTAAGGGACAAATATATACTCTATTTCCAGCCTTTTTATTCATTTTCATAATCAAACAAGAAGAGGACAGGGGAAGGTACGGACACACAAGGTTAAAGAGCTCAAGCCATCATTTTATGAAATTTAAAGTGATTTTTGAAAGGGAATGAAGAGCAAGCTTGATACAAGTAGTATCTAAGGAATATTTATCATTCTTAGATGTTATTTAGTGACATTTATAATTTATTATGTTTGGATATTTGATACAAACCCTAAATTGTTATATGAAGTTTAGGAATCAAATAGGTGATTATAACCATGAAATAGAATAACTGCAAGCATGATCTTCATTATTGGTATATGTGTAGTTATTTGAGAATCTTACTTCATGAACAAGTTTCAAAGTTTCAAATTATGATAAAGGGTTAACTGAAGTAAAATTGGGCAACTTTTATGAAGGCCATGATGAAAGTTAACCACGTATGGATTTAAGTATTGAAGTGTAATACCATATAATTGTGAAATATTGATGATATTTATTAATTGTAGAAACGAGATATATAAAATAGTTGATTATGAACGGGAAAACACACACACACACCCATATATATATATATATATATATATATATATATATATATATATATATATATATATATATATATATATATATATATATATGTGTGTGTGTGTGTGTGTGTGTGTGTACGTGTGTGTGTTGAACAAGTGAAATATGATATTAAAAAGTTGGTTTTGTTGACATCTTTTAAGATATGAATTCTAAAAGATATATGTTGAGGGACAAGAATCATCACGATGATATAAATAACATATGGAACGAATTGGGTCTTTATTAAAGAATGGTAAATGGGTAAAAATGCTTGTGGCACAAGAGTCCATGAATACATATCTCATGCGATTAATGGTGATTATTGTGAAATTTGGAATGTACAAAAAATTTAGTAAATAAGTACCTTAATTATGATATCTCTAATTTTAGCCTTAATAGATTAAATATTTAATAGTGGCTACTTTATGAAATGCAAAATGAGATACTAGCTAGAATAATGAAAGTGTTTTAACATATAATGCTAGTTCTAGCATAACTGACGTATATTGATACTTAATATGTATAATATAAATATTTGACAAAATTTCAAGCTCAAGGGAGGATTATTGGAGGCATGATATTTGAGGTTATTCTAGCTTTAACCTTCTAAGGTGAGTAAATGTGGACTTTTTGAATGAGATATATGACATGGAATCATATGTTTTATGATATGAAATGACTTTTTAGAAAATAATATATTTATGTTTACAAGATGATTTAAAAATTACAAAGCATGTTTTTTAGAAAATGTTTATGGGTCCAAATGGTATTGTTATGCAATATGTATGTCTTACAAATGTCTTTTATTATTATGACAAAAATTGATGCATTACATAACATGACATACGTGTGTAAACATGACCAAAAATTGGTGAAGAATGCATACATGCCATGTGAAAAGCATATGAGTCAAGTATGGCCCAGATAAATTTTGAAATCCCTATAACAGGATTCGACTGATTCTACTTGGGATGGTACCTCCTGTCGCGAAAGTAGATGTCATATGAAGCCATTATAGGTGGAGTTATTCTATTTATACTGGTTCTGGAATGCTAGGTCTCAAAGAGACCTATGAAGCGGTATATAACCGTTCAAGAATTATCACATGAAGTGACTCAGTCTTCCATGGACGTATAATGGGGTGGACCCGTACCAGTTTCAATAAATGTGATCATGCATACATTCATTGCATCATATTAATATTATGCTATAATAAAGTTTTTATCAATTGTTGATAATTATGTTCAAGTAATGTTTTATCAAATGCCTATGAAAAGGTTTTGTGACCATACCCATGTATCTCATGAGGCGTTTTCTGTTTTACGCACTTGTTTCTTTTAATGCCATATATTCCAAGTTCGAGAGTGAAGGATTAGATGTATGGATTGCAAGAAGGGGAATGTTTGTATTATAAAAACTTAGAATGTAAGTTTACACTATGGTTGTTTGATATGAAATTGTAACATCCAAAGTATATTATAGGGTTTTTGTTGGTTTGGAAAATTGTAAACCATAACTTTTATATTTTGAAATTTGGAAAACATGGTGTTTTATGCAAAAGAAAATGGGGTGTTACACCTAATACTAGACCAATTTGATTATTAAGTTAGATGAAGCCTTATAAGGCAATGATAGAATTGTTCCCCTTCCTATGTGGGACTGGGTTCCACAAGTCAATATGGCTTTTCAAAGTCTCAACAAGTAATTGATATCATTGACTTGTGTTTAATCTTTATACAAAGTTAAAATAAGATGAGGAATTTAAATATAATATTGAATAAATTAGAAATAGAGTTAACTTTATACAAGTCAAAGATGCATAAATATCAAAACATGGAAAAAGAGTTGGCTTTATACAAGGCCATTCTGTTTAACTATAGATGTTTTGTATGAGTATTGGTCAATGTAATTTTACTCGAGTTTATGATAATGTAATTTGACTTTCTATCCTCTTTTTGCCAATGGAAATGTTCATTGACTCATATGTATCACTTCATTATATTCTTCATAATCCATTGATAGATCACCAAACATATAATTTTCGCCAATCTCATCATGGCCATTAACTCCACCCTCAACATGATTATCAACCCCATTTTGATCATCGGCTTCATGGTCCCCTGAGTTTATGCTTTACGCCCTAGTGAGTCCACCAAGTCTTTAATGTAATGATTAATGTATAAGGACACCATTATGGCAATTATGATCTAAAGATTCCTAATAATCAGCATCATACATCAATAATATGAGACCATTAAATACGATTTACAAGGCACACAATAATAAATATTATTTACATGGTCTTTGGTGAACCTAGCAAGAAATCAACCAACTAATTGAATTCCATACTAGAGAAATCAACATCCTTATTAGTTGGATATTGGATTTTAACCTAAACCTAAGATGGGCAGAAAAACAAGATGGTCAACACATACCAAGTTGTAACATCCCCCAATCGCACGTATCACAATATTGTCCGCTTTGGGCCACCCAGCGTGAAAACTTCCCAGGGGAGGGATGCAGCTTTTTAATGGGGAGGGATCCCTGATCCTACATCGACCGGGGAGGAGAACTAAGCATCTCCTTATAAGGGGTGTGGATACCTCCCTATCACAACGCGTTTTAAAGCCGTGAGGGTAGCAGATCCCATAAGAACTCTGCAGTTAAGCGTGCCCGGGTGGGAGAAATCCCATGATGGGTGACCCCCTGGGAAGTTTTCACGCTGGGTGGCCCAAAGCGGACAATATTGTGATGCGTGCGATTGGGGGATGTTACATATGGTATCAGAGCTTGGTGCACGAGGTCGGTGCGTTCAACGGGGGCATCGTACCCTGTAGTGGGGGTGAATGGGGAGGGATCCATGATCCTACATCGACCGGGGAGGAGAACTAAGCATCTCCTTATAAGGGGTGTGGATACCTCCCTATCACAACGCGTTTTAAAGCCGTGAGGGCAGCAAATCCCATAAGAACTCTACAGTTAAGCGTGCCCGGGTGGGAGAAATCCCATGATGGGTGACCCCCTGGGAAGTTTTCACGCTGGGTGGCCCAAAACGGACAATGTTGTGATACGTGCGATTGGGGGATGTTACACAAGTGTAAGATGCTAAGCTTACAATTAATATTTTAGTATATAACTAGGAAGTCCACCCCCGCACAATGCATCAGGAAGCCAACGAACAATCAAAAGAAAAGAATAACATTGTACTATGTTAATTTGTAAGTTCTTTGAAAACCGTTGGCTATAAAAATATTTACAAACAACTATATTATAAAACATCATTAGAATGTTGATGTTAAACTGTATATTTGTACATAACAAAAGATTGAATACCTGAACAGTGACTATTTTTCCTATCAAACTACAAAAGGTTGCGACTATGGTTTTCAAAAAAGATCAACAATTTTCTATTACATCTCTATATAAATTACAATGTGTTAATAATGAAAAGATTTTACGTAAAATGATAAAAAGAGGACTACTATTGAAAATATAATGTATTAACAAGGAAAAGATTAAAAATTATGTCATAAATGAGTAGACATTCAAAGTATGACGTGTTAATAAGAAAACAAATTCAAAGTACAATGGTGTAATTCAGTGGAACTTTTAAATGAAAATGACTTGATGAGAAAAAGATAAAAGTAAGGTGGTATAATATACAAATAAATCAAAGTATGTTGTTATTTCTTGCATATAGTCTTATACTATAATTTAGAAGTCGTAAATTTACATATGATATATTCTTAGTGTATAAAACCTATTTAAAAAGTTAAAACAATTGTTAAAAAGTTGTGGCGTGTTTTTTTAAAATGTTTTTTTATTATTTTAAAAATGGTTTTTGTTGTAAAAAGATGTAAATGTTATAAAAAGAACTAATTTTGTAGAAAAAAACATATATAAAAAAAGTGTAAAAGAAGTTACAGAAACTTTGTAAAATAAGTTTTGGAATGATGTTTTATTGTAAAAAAAGGTTTCAAAAACATATATAAACAAATTTGTAAAAGAAATTGTGGATGGGTTGTATTGTAAAAAAGCATATATATATATATATATATATATATATATATATATATATATATATATATATATATATATATATATATATATATATATATATATATATATATATATATATATATATATATACAAAATCGTAAACGAAGTTATGGGAAACTTGTAAAAATAAATTTGGGAAAGAGGTTTAATTGTAAAAAAGTTTGTAAATTTTGAAAAAATATCATATTTGTAAAAAAGAATTTTATAAAAAACATGTAATGTAAAAGAAGTAGTAAAAATGTAACTTTGTAAGAGAAAAGCATAAGTTTAAAAAAAATATAAGAACAAAATTATAAAAAATAATTGGGGAATAATTGTTAAAAATTTGGACAAACTTAATTAAAAAAATTAATTAAGCTGATTAGCTAAAAAAAGTGTTTGGATTAGGAAAAACACTTTTTATTTTAGCTTTTCAGCATATAGGGAAAAACTATTTTTCAAAAGCTATGTTTTCCTGGCTTTTTAAAGAAATAAGTGTTTTTTACTTGCAAAATGACACTAATGCCCCAACTACCACCTATCAACTTTTAAAAGCTAAACCAAACAATTTTTAAACCTCTTTATCAACTTATTAACTTTTCCCACCACATAAGTCTATCCAAACACTTTTTTAAAACTTATTTTTGAAAAGTAATAAGCTCATAAACACTTTTATCAAAAAGTGCTTATGAGCTAAATAAGCTTATCGTAAAATTTACACATAAAGAAAAGGTATTCTTTGGACCAAAAGCAAACTTTTGTTTTTAATATTTGGGCAAAAAAAGAAAAAAAAAGGAAGTCAGATCACAAGGTGATGGGGCAGGAACGGTTCAGATCTCAAGGTAAAAGAGCGGGTCGGGTCGGTAAGATCCACGTGTTTTTAAAAAAGTGCTGAAGGAGTTGAGGTGGTGGGGATTGAACGGCCGCTACCTTCGATTAACATCACAATACACTTGCAACCTATGCTATACTCGGTTTTGGTTAATCTTTGTGAACAAAATATATAAAATGTAACAATACGGTTATTGTTCAAGCATTCATAAATGTTAGCTATAGATAATACATAAAAAAAGAATTTTCGGGATGCAGCATTACGCCACTGCACCCTTTAAATCCGCCACTGGATCAGTGTAGCTTCAATTCATGGTGGCTAGACCCCATCACTATCATCGTTCTCGTTGGCGTGTTGAAAAGCCGTTGATGATGAAAATGGGATCAATCATCAATCCAAACTTAGAGGGTTTTACGTAACTGGATTTTTTAATTTAAAGAAAAACCAAAAGACGTCGTTTAGGATAAGTGCATGGAGGGTCCCTTGAGGAGATCCACGTATACAACCATATAGGCATGATCTCTACACGGGTTTTCGTTACGTGTTGGTCGCTGTGGGTATTATTCGCATGATTTTGAAGTCGTCTTCATCTTACTCACGAGAAACTTCACAATATGGGGATAAAAAGACGCATTTTTAACATAAATCAACCTAGACAGTTAATAACTACCAATGGCTCTGTTAGGACTACCACCTACCGCCGTATTCCACCCAAAACTTCACTACCGTCACCGTCTAGCATGGTCACCATCGCACCTCTTCACTAAACCGCAAAAGATTTTACAATCAAGAACTAGTATCATAACCACCCACGACCATCGACAACCATTGCACATTGTGAATGTGGCATCGGAGAGTGAAGGGGAAGGAGAAATTCTGTTGTCGGAGGTGGTGGATGAGCAGCCGAGAGAGGTGTATTTGGGCAGGAAATGGAATGCTTTGGACATGCAGAGGGCGGGAATGTTGGCGGCAATGCATTTGCTATGTGTTTTCGCTCCATTTACGTTCAACTGGGAAGCTTTATGGGTGGCCATTGGGTTGTATATGGTGACTGGGGTTGGAATTACTCTATCCTTCCATAGACATCTGTCGCACAAAAGCTTCAAGATCCCTAAATGGCTTGAATACACCTTTGCTTATTGTGGAGTTCTTGCTCTTCAGGTGAACTAATTCATTCATACTACAACCAATATAAGAAACTTATACATATTTATACAAAGATAGAAAAATGTAATATGAAATCGGTAAAACGGTTAAGGTATGCTGTATTTTTTTTTAAAAAGTTGTGAGATATCAAAATCGCAGTTCTTGATTTGAATCGTAAAGTATTCAGGCGGATCCAATCGATTGGGTGCGCACACATTGGTATCATCATCAATATTGTGATTTAGAGAGAGACCCACATACCCCAACTCAAGGATTCTGGTTTAGTTACATACTTTGGATGTTTGATACCGATAAGATTGCAAAGAAGGTAAAAGGTTATATACAACTATTTAATGAATTCCCCATATGATTACGTTTGATGTTTCGGTTGTAGTGTGACGGCCCAAACATTGTTGAAGAGATGGAAAAGCAACCGTTTTATCGGTTTATACGGAAAACTTTCATCTTACATTCGATAGCACTTGCCCTTCTTCTCTATGCACTCGGAGGAATTCCCTTTCTTGTATGGGGAGTGGTATGTTACTTTCATTATTTTGCCTTCACTTTTAAATTTTTTATGTGAACTAATTATATTATATACAAATATATTTTAAAGATAATTTAGATATATTGTAGGGTGTAAAAATTTTGTATATGATTATATAATGAATGTTGATATACAATACTCAATTTCCCAAATTTATTACTCTTGGACATGTATAGACAAATTGAGATGAAAGTTAAATGAGAAACATTTAGGTAATGTTGGAAATATTTACTTACACGACTGAGATATTCCAAGGATCTAAATTTATTGATCCCATCGTTGTTAAAAAAAAAATTAGAGTCAATACAGACTTGATTCTTAACATTTTCGAAGAATTATACTTTTAGTCAAATTTTTGAGTTTTGCACTTGGGACAATCATCTAGGTCTTATTTTCTTGCAATTATGGTCTCTCTTACAAACACCCTTAATTAGAAATCGGTGTAATACTTGTATGTTGGACGGGTTGATCACTATATAATAATAGAAAATTGAAAACCCGTAAAAGTTAAATATAACTAACCTCTTAATGATGCATAACACAAAAAGGCAAATATAACTCATGTGTTGTTTGCATTCTCAGAGTTATAAAATTTAACTGACCACTTATACAGAAAATAACAATAGATTGTTTTCATCATAAAGATTAAAAGGCTTTTAGGTACATGATATATAATATTTTTGTTCATTTGCCAATTTGCTTGCCTTTCTTGAACATTGGTGTTAACGTTGGCTAGATTTTGCTTTATGATGCCTTTTTCCAATTTGCAAACAAGAAACGATTAGATTAGATTATGTAAGGCTTGTAGGTGTTTTTAGTCATCTATTAAATTAAAAAAATACATTTTATGCCTCAACAATGCAAATATATGATGATTTTTACTACAACATTAAGTGACAATAGCGGCCACAAATATCGCTGCTAATGCCCCTAAATGTCACCACTAAAGGTATTAGCAGTGACATGTCGCCGTTATTGCTCAAATGTCATTACTAACAGGACGCCACTAATAGTGTCATCCCTGTTTCCTCTAGTAACTTGGATGAGGGCACCCGGATCACCGCATTAACAGCGAAAGCAAACGCGTTCAGCTTGGTGTCGCCGCTAATGCGGCTTGTTCTTGTAATGTTTGTCGATCCAATGTAGGTAATAAAGATTAATGGAAGGAAGAAATTTTCACTTTAGTCGGCTTCGGCTTCACTTAAGTCCATTCTTCCAACATTTCTCTAAAATGGTCTCAACATCAGCCATAAAAGATAGTTTCAAGATTGATAACTCGGAAAATGGAAATACTCAAAGTAGCTTGACGCTTTCATCCAAGCATAAGTCCTATAGTTGAGAATCAACATTTGAAATCCAAATACATAGTTAAATTTGTAGAGAAGAAAAAAGCTACAATCTAACCAATAAAAAGAATAAAGAAGCATAATGCAATTAGACTATGATAAATAAGTAGAGCTGATAATATCAATAACGAAAATAACAATATAAACTAATTTATATACGTTGGATCTATTTCATTGTATAACTAAAAGGCCTGTTAAATTAGAATTGGGTAAAAAATCACTCAAGATTTTATAACTAAATTTCTCGACCCACCTGACTCACAGGGTGCATCTTCTTCAATAATCTACAAAATGATAGAACTAACTCACTAGTATGTTCCAACTTCAAGTGCTTAGGTGAAAGAACATACTACTCTTCAACCAATTGTTTTTTACACCATATTTTAAGTGCATGATGATGTATGAATTTGTCAATCCTTGAAAGATATGGAACCAAGAATTGCCAACATATGTACAAGACCCATAGTCAACCAAATTTATTTCTAGATGACATATAGAAGCAATTATAATTAAAAGAAACAAAACAATAATTATTCTCTCATCTTCACGGAGGTAATATCATACTTGTAACTTTATATAGTACAAAAGAGTTGGTTATTTTCAATCAGCCATGTCCAAGAATTATTGGTATACATCTATTAGGATTAAGAGCTACCTCAAGAAACACAAACACAATAACAAAGATACGAAAAATAGCAAGAACACAAGGATTTAAGTGGTTGACTTCATCAGAGTAATCTAGCTTCGTCCACTGTCAAACTCGAAGGAGATTTTATTGATAATTAAGCTACATCCTATGATATTACCGCCATAATTAGCTGGCCCATAATCGTATATAACTTGGTTCCCAAGCTACTACGTCAATATGAAACATGATGTTCGTGGCTGCTTTGGATCATTGAAGGAACCGAAGCTTGATGAATATTGAAGGTGAAGATCAAACAATGAGCTCTGCAACTCATAGCCTCACTTTGGTTGTTTGGCTTGCTGCCAAGTCTTTAGGCTTTGCCTCTCTTCCAAAGGTCCACTTTGTGGCTTCGCTAGCTCCTACTCTCTTTCACATCCTCGCTTTTGTTCTGTCCCACAACTTCATATCATACTTTTGTCCGCAGTTGTGTTTTATACTTCTCGTCTATAGCTAGGATCCAAACTTCGAAGTTCTGGAATTTGGTGTTGAGTCTGATGTATGAAAAACCGTTTGAGAATTTTCTTCATGCTTGGTATCCGTAGTGACGATGGGGTCAAGGGAGATTAGGATCACAACTCAAGAACATCGATTCCAACTTCCAACCCCTTTTCAAAAATCAATGTTTAATATAAACTAAAGTAAAAATTTCACGAAATTTTGACTGCAAAAGAACAACCAAGTAGCATTGTTTAGGTGTCAAACATAAGGCTCTTATATCAAATTTGAATTGAAAAATGTTAGTTTCCAAAGAAAATAGAAGAAAGACCTCATGTTTTAGATTCTGTATAGTAGACGAAACAACATTCTTTCGGATTCAATCATGCTTAATTCATCCCTACGCGCAACATCACCACTAAAATCATCCCACAAGATAAGAGACATTGTGTGTGATATTGCTTTAATGGTTTTAGAGATACAAATGTTGAGATTCAAGTTATATGAACCACCAGATGGTTCTCTATATTCAAATATCGTATCATTATCTTTCCTAGTTTTTAAGATTATTTCTATTTATCTAACTTAGTTATATCTTATAAATATTGTTGTATGCGTTTATGTGAAAATAAATAATACAATAATATTTGAATATGGATACAAAAAGTAAGTAATTTGCTCTTTAAGTCACTTATATTTTAATTGTATTCAATATGACAGTAAGCTTATTTACGTTCTCATTATACCATTGTGATATATTTTAATCAGGTAAACTAGTACTTAATCTTACATGGTGTCAACTGTGACATTCAATATATAATAACTTGTTCATTTATGTCATTTGGGATTGACATTGCTTCCATAGTGACATCCAATATGCTTGAGTTATCTGACTGGAATGCACTCTAATGGTGTAATGAGAACATAGAAAAAATATAATATGACCTATTGAATATAATTAAAAGATAAAGGACCTAAAGAAACAAATTTTGTATCATTAGTTGTCATTTTATACCATTAACACTTCTAGTTACATTATTGACCTTATCATGGTATTAGAGCAAAGCCTTAGAAACTTAGCTTAACGACAAAATCTAAGATGGTGGATGAAAAAAGTTTGCTTCGACATGGTATTTATAACGATTGGCAAAACGATATGGAAAACGTCTTTTGACCTCGATTTTGTCAATGGCACAATCCCCATGCCAAAGGGGGACTCAACTAATTTAATGAACTGCACAAAGGTGCAACGCCAGGTGCGAGGATGGTTAGTAAGTGTGATGAGAAAGGAGATCAAAATTTGTGTCAAGTATGTTGTAATAGGGGTGAGCAAAACCAAACCCGGAAACCGAGAAACTGACAAAACCGAAACCGAAAAACCGAAACCAAAACAAAAACCGACGGTTTGGGTTTGAAATTTTAAAAGCCGAAAAGTTCGGTTTGGGTTCGCTTTCACCCCCGAAACCGACCGAATCCCTAAAACTGACCCAAAAACCAGCTATATCCGATCTTGGTTAGCCTTTCACCCCTAGCCACAAGTCATCCCTGTATTTTACGAAAAATATTTAATATATTATTAATATTTGATATATATATATATATATATTGTATTATGTTAGGGTATTGATCATGTCAAGTTAATGACACTTGTAAGATGCATCGGTAATATAGATTGACGTGTTTTTATTTATTTTTCCATATCTTTTACCGACTTTTTAATAACCGCTAGAATATGCACTTGAATACGTCAAATGTTACATCATTATATTATTTCTTATAAAGTTAAGTGTATAAAAATGTATCAAATTGTTATTCCATGTAAATGATAACTAAAAATAATTGGTAGAATGTGATTATTAATTTTATAATTTTTTTTATAATTGTTGAAAATTGGGTTCCAACCCAAAACCCATGGGTTGAAACCGAAACCGACCCAAACCCGAGTTTAGATACCAAAACCGAACCCACTTAGAAACCGAAATCGACGGGTCTAGAACCCAAAAACCGAATTGATCGGTTTGGGTTCGGTTTTTACCCCAAAACGACCTAAACCGACCCATGCACACCCCTATGTTGTAACAACCAGAGACACATGACTTGACCTGTAAGAAATATTTCGAAAAGAAAATGCCCAACGAGCATAAACTCTTAGAAGGACGATCATCACAATCTTCCAAGAAAACATGAATGTGTCGGCCTATTACAAAAAACTTGTAGGTATATGGAATGAGTTCCACTGAATAAGCCCCACCCCCAGGTTGAATCAGGTAGATGAGATGGTCAAATAGATAGCCCACAACCATACGAGTCATATGATCCCTATATTGAGAATATCGACCCATTTTTAGATAGAAAATGAGCATACAACCCAACGAGTGCCTCAAACGACTCAACAAAGCAATATAATCATAACAAAACCAAGTTTACTAGAACACTCTATGCTCGTTCCTATATCAGGCTCTCCAACAACTAATATAGTATATCCTCTATCTTAGTTCACAAATTTCATGGAACCAAAGAAGCAATGTGCGATCTCAAGATAGTTTGAAGAATATGAATACCGATTCTATGGAACACTATATGTGATATAGTATGACTACAGTGGCTGTTGTGTGACTTAGATGCAACACAAGTACAACCCACACCAGTAATGTGTGATAGTAAGGATGCATGACACATAACTACTAACCCAGTTTATCATGAAGTAACAAAGCATGTGTAAATAGAATCTTACTTTCTACATGTGCGTGTGAGTAATGAAGAAATTAAATAAATCCATACATTCCAAGCATCAACCAACACATGTTTTTATGAAAGATCTTGGGTCAGATTGTTTCAGTTGCTATGAAGCTAGTTGGGTGTTCGTGACCTTCAAAGTCCAACTTGAGAGGGAATATTGAGATTCAAATTATATGATCCACTAAATCACATTGATATGGTTATCCAAATCCAAATATTTGTATTATTATCCTTCATAATTTTATGACTATTTCCATTTATCTGACTTTGTCACATCCTGTAAATGTTGTTGTATGCGTTTATGTGAAATCAATAAGAAAAGAATCATTCTAATTGCATTATAAAACTAATCAACAAATTCTATAAAACATTCAAAAACAAATAAAAGGAGAAATCTTTCATTACCTTTATGTTATTTCTAATTGTCTGTTACAGAAGAACTATACCTAACAATACAGCTTCCTATCACCATACATAACAATTTATAGTAATAAATTCACGAGTACCATGAAATAATAGTAAAAAAAATTAAGAGAGATACATGGGAAATTCAATAATCTAAAACCTAAATATTCTATGGTTTTTGATTTTTTAAAGACATGAGATGAAATAAAATAGGAAAATATAGTGAATTTAAAAAAAAGCTTGCTTGATCCCATGATGGTTGTGGCTAAAACTTTCGAAGTTAGAGTACTTAGCGAATGCAATAATACAGATAATAATTTAGGTTGGTAAAACAAGAGGGAGAGAGACCCGAAAAAGTAGTGAGCGATAGGGCCGATAGAGAGAGGGAGAGAGAGAGAGCGCGAAGGAGGGAGATATTGAAATATTAGGAGAGGATAATGGATATGAGGTTGAAGAATAAGAGGCATGGGGAAATGAGAGTTTAAGACGTTTGTAACACACCATATTTTGTACCATTTGAAAACATCTTTTGTTTGAACTTTGATTTACAATTAAATTTCATTTCACAGAATTTGGTCCCAAACTAAAACTTTTCGCAGAGTAATAAATATTTCATGGGGGTTACAAACCAATATACAAATACATAAGAAAGCATTTACAATCCACCTTGCAGTACATCCTAAAATAAATTAAGGCGTTCTTCCCATAACTACTTCTTCTGACGCGAAGTATTTTAGTGCCCATAATCTATGCTAGTGAAACTAAGTCATTATGGATTGTCTTTGATACCTACATACATGTCATTTAAAATAAAAGAGAATACGTAAGACTGTTGTCTCGTAAGATACATAGGTTTAAGACACAAAAGCATTTGTACAATATATTTAATACAATATCAATTCAATTCCATTCTTTCCAAAGTATAATCCCATATGTAACATATTTCATACAAGTTGCCATGACATGCAATGCAATACATGAATTTTAGCATTCACGATTTTTGGGGAGTTCATACGTATAATGCTGGAGATGCCATCTCCTTATCACTTAGGGAGGTCATACCTTTGTTCCTCCAAGTACTATAGCGTAAACCATCTTAGTCAAGAATGCTTTCCATGCTAATATATAATAAGTATCCACCCGAAACACAAGTAATAAAAAGGAGTTACGTAAGATAATAATTTCTCATGAGTACATGGATTATAGATATAAAGTAAGTCTTTCAAAATCATCTATACTTTTGATATATCTTTTCGAGAATTCCTCTTTCAAAACATTTAATGTTTCCAAACCATTACTTTTTCAAACAATTGTATTTCAAAACGTTGTATCCATATCATTTTTTAATTACAAACCATTGGCATATTTTACCATTTCAAGAGACATATGTTGAAAACATAAAGGATTTCAAATCAATAGGTCACTTGCTATTATACAAAATCATTAACCATCATAATACTATATTTCTGAAGTTTATAAGTGTACAATACAAGTGTAATGCATGTTTTTAGACACAATCAAATACAAGGAATCAGTGACCGTCGTTTCCGTCACACCAAGAAAAAATAAAGGTACACAAAAGGGAGAATGGATTGTCCCTCACTTAGTATTTTTCTCCCAATATTGCTTTCTTATTTTGAAGCTTGTTCCATATTGGAACATTTTCCATATTGGAATTAGACAACTACTCTGCGAAGAGGGTGCCATCCTAGAAGTGATATATGGGTGTCTTTAAAATAATACAATATTCATGGTCTTGTAAGTCAAATGATATCAAGCATAACCCAAGCATACTATTTTCCAACAACAATCATTCGCACATACATGTCACATATGCATAAAGAGTAAAACAAATAACAAAGCTCTTATTTCTAAGGTATGGGTAACATTTTCTTAAAATACTGCATGCCTCCCATATTGGGAAGTATTATAAAGTATAAAGAAATTGAGGTGGAATCATAAGCGTTTGAAAGAACAACTACCTATATACCAAACATATCGTAATAGGTTAAAGTATTAATGTGAAATCATAAATTTTAAAAGATTTGTTAATAACATACAAAACATATGGTAATTGAACAATATTATTTATAATCACATAAAGCTATTTGATAGGTGTCCCATGATGGGTAAAAATTTCACTAAGTACTCACCTTAGTAGGTTAGTCTTATACTAACTTCAACCTTGTTCCTCATTTGATAAGAACTCATTTATATTATTGTATAATGGTTTCGTTAAACCAATTTAGTATTCACAATTTTGTCTTACATTGGTTAAGATATGATATTCTACCATATCTTATTTAATTCTAGTACTTCTCTCATCATAAGACACTTCTATTTTGTCTTAACCTCATAATGTCAACATTCATGTGTCTATTCCACTTACTATGAATTTTTACTGTATATTTTATGCCAATTTGCACAATTCAATCATAAGTAAGTTTGAATTCCTTTGATCAAACACCAACAACTTTCCAACGATAGAATAATTCATAAATTAAAGATATCATTCAATATATCCATGCTTTGTTGACCTTACATCATGATTGGGCATTGTCCGCTATGGTTTCCATGAACTAAATTTTATATTCAAAGTTCGCTTCAATTATATTCTTTTTTATCCAACCATTGTTCACAATAACAACCTACTTTGCTATTTTATCCAACTATATTAATCTACTTTTCTATTTATTCATATTTAGATCCAAGCTCCTAACATTTTGAATCATTTCACTACAAATAGTTTTGTTGGTGCTTTAAATACCTCATTTTCACTTGTCCTGAAAAGGCTTATGCAGTGCATCCTGATTTCCACTATACGAAAGACCGACATACCCTATATAAATGCACTGAAATGCATCTTTTTCTATCTTAATATCACTTTTACTCATGGTCTTTAGTTTCATACCTCGTTGGTGGACATTTTATTTTATGACACTTAGGCTTGGCATAATTTTTTTGAAGGCTACGAGCCATCCTCTAATTATATTATATTTGTTCATAATAATTTCATATATTGTCGGTCCAAAATGCAACATGTTTTCTCTCACAACTATCAAATTTAGGATGTTAAAAACAATGATTTATATGAACAATAAACTTAGAATTATCAATTTACATGTAAATAAAACTATAAACCAATAATGTAAAACTTTGGGTATTTTGAAAATAATGTAAAGTCAACATGAGATGATTTCACAAAAGTGTTTTTTAGCATAATATATCTTTTTGTTTAAGAAATATAGTTTTCACGTATTAAAGGTTTGTCTCAGATGGTAACACCATACATGTGTTCTTTTATAAAAAAATAGACCATTCTCACAATTCTTTATTCGAAAATAGGGGGTGAGGATAGTATGCTTATACCACTCGATGTGGCTAGTGAACACGGTTTGTCATGGCGGGGGACACCAAACATGGGTCACACATGATCTTTCTCGTAACATTTGGTACGACATAACTTTTTATTGGAGTAATCCATATATCATTTTTATATGTAGATGCAAGTAAAGATAACTGCCAACCATTAACTCAAAATAGGTGGATTGGTATATTCTCATTTGGAGAAGGGTGGCACAACAATCATCATGCATTTCAGTACTCAGCAAAACTCGGTTTAAAATGGTGGCAAATCGATATGAGTTGGTATGTTATACGTCTACTTGAGAATATCGGGGTGGCAACAGATGTTAAACGACCGAACCCAACTGACATTCAAAGAAAATTTGTTACTTTATAAGCAAAACACGTTATTAGACCATATTATGACCAAATTTTTAGTGATTGGATTTTAGTACTATTATTTATGTTCTAATAATAAATTTGTTACTCATTGAAACAAACTAATGTAGTTATTATTATTGAATTTAATAAAGAAAAAGTTTGTTTATTTAGTTTTTTCTAACTTTCATTCCAGTTCCATCAAACCCCAACAACGGTATGAGAACCACTTTTAGACATTATTATCATTAAATAAATATATCATGACTGTTTTGTCCTCATGTTTTTAGAAAATGAATAAAATATATTAATTGTTAATTTTTCGATATCAGTGTTTAATGATTTCTATGCAATTTTAAATTATAAAATATCATTGTTTATTAAATTACACATATAATTTAATAAAGCAAACCATTGAAATTGTTCATAAGTAATGAATACTTTGTCTTTGTCCAAATAGTTTGTGTTTGAATGCTCTTGGTTGTTCTTGGACTTTTGATTATCATTAATTCAATGTTTTTATTTGCAAAAGTGATTGTAGTAGTTTAACGTTTGTAATCTTTCAATATTCTATAATTTTTTGTTAATTGCAGATGTCAATTGTTAGTGTAAATGCCGAAGATGTTGAAGAATTGAGGTGATAAGGAACTTCATCAAGAATTGAGGTATAGGCAAGCATTGAGGTACAAAACAGAAGTTGAGGTACCGATCAGAAGTGAAGGACCAAACTTGGAGAATCCAAGTTTGGTAACCATGTACCGAAAATCTTTATACCGAAATTCTAGATGAAGTTGGATCTGAACATTGGTATACCAAAAATATGAAGTGAAGGATCCGAAGATCTTGATACCGAATATTAAGACACCGAAATTGAGAGATCCGAATATTGGGGTACCGAAGATCTTGAGCCATACCGAAGATCTGGTTAACTGAGGCTGAACCAAACATCTAGACAGCCACACCGAAAATGTACAAGTGCCGAAGGTTGTGAGCAAGTCGAAGATCATGATCTAACCGAAATTCACAATACCGAATATTAGATCATCCGAAGATCATGCATCAAGCCGAAGATTACCTTGAATACCGAAAATCACTAGCTGAACATCACAAGCATCTGGTACCGAAAGTCATGAAGCTAATACCGAAAATAATCAAGTGCCGAAGATTGTGATGAAGCCGAAGATCTGCATGAGGGCAATACCGAAGATCATACATACTGAATCTCATCGGTTAAGCATGGATCCGAAAGTCTTGAAAATGAACAAAAAATGTTAGACCACCGAATCTCATATTCACACAACAACGAACCTTGAGTTGAACAGAAGTTGAAGTACACCAAGAAAGTTCTTAATTAAACTTCTATATACACCAAACTTATGGTTGGAACATCAATGAGAGAATCTACACTAAGTTTGGTTTTGGAGGGAACCAAACTTAGAAAAACAACCTAAGTTAGAGCACATTATTGTCTTTTAATTTCCGCACTTGTTCTTTACAATTTATTTAATATTCCGCAACTTTACGTTTCTTGTCATTTATATTTTCCGCATCATTCCTTTACATTTTAGCACTTAATATTATATATCTTCATTTATTGTTGAGCAAAAGATCTTGGACCCGAAAACATTCGAGTTTCCGTATATTTTTAATTTTCAACATCAATTACGGCTTGACACGAGAGAGAAAACTGTAATAAATTTTAGCAAGTCGAAATGAACTAACTCCCATAGCAACCAACCTTGAAACATTATGAGATGTAGCCTACATCTAGGCCCATCTCTCATCAGCACTAGCCTTAGAAGTCACCCATTTAAGGGGCAGTCTATGCAAACAAAATGATGGTGAACCCACCTCTATCAGCCAGACTCAAGCTATTGAGCTGCGACGGTGATCGATAGTTATGTTAAGAACTTGTTATCTTTTGAATAGAGTTCCAAACTAAAGGAAAAACTACTTTCTATGAACTTTGGTACAAAAAGAAACAAAACTTGAGTTATCTTAATGTTTGGGGTTGTCGAGCAGTTATAAGACTGATTGAACCCAAAATGAAAAACTTTGGTGAAAGACCTGTTTATTGTATCTTCATTAGATATGCTCAACATTCCAAAGTTTATAGGTACTTTGTTTTAGAACCTAATGATTATGTTAAATTAATACTGTTATAGAATCAAGAGGTGCGCTATTTGATGACAATCCTATATGTGATGAAAATCGCTTTTCGTCTATACCCAGACCAAAGGACACCATTCCTAACTCCAATGGAACCAATCCGGAAGACATAGATGCACCTAATCCAAATGATTCGAAGAAGCAAAAGAGAAAGAAAGGCTAAATCTTTGGGTGTAGATTTTCAGCTTTATCTGGTTGAGGGTTTTAAGGATGAAATTGCATATCAATATCCCTATTGTTTTGGTATTTAAAAAGATCCTAAAACATTTGATGATGCAATGAAATCTCAAGATGTTGCTTTTTGGAAAGAAGCAATTAATGATGAGATAGACTCCATCATGAGAAATAACATGTGGGTCGTATCTGATCTTCCTATATGTTGCAAGTGGATTTTCAAGAGGATGATGAAGATGGATCAACTGACAAATTTAAGTCTCGATTTGGTCATTCAAGGTTTTAGACAAAAACCTGGTATTGACTACTTTAATATTTATGCACATATAGCTCATATTTTCTACTATAAGATTGTCACTTGCCTAAGATGCAACTCACAATCTTGTTATTAACCAAATAGATGTTAAAACGACCTTCTTCAATGGTGACTTGGAAGAAGGGGTATATATGAAACAACAAGAGGGTTTCATTATGCTTGGAAACAAGCATAAAGTGTGTAAGTTGGTTAAGTCATTGTATGGGCTGAAGCAAGCACCTAAGGAGTGGCATCAAAAGCTTGATGATATTGTATTGACTAATGGTTTTACATTAAATCAATCGGAAAAATGTGCATATAGTAAGTTTGATACGTTTGGTAAAGGAGTAATAATTTGCATGTATGTGGATGATATGTTGACATTTGGAATAGATCAAAAACAAGTTGATATCACTAAAGAATTTTTATCATCTAAATTCTCTATGAAGGATATGTGGGAGGCAGAAGTAATTATTGGAATAAGAATCAAGAGAAAACACCATGGAATTTCTATCATAGTCTCATTATATTGAGAAGGTTCTTAAGAAATTCAATTATTTTAATTGTTCTCCTGTTAGTACTCTTATAAAACTAAGTATGAAACTTATGCTTATTACTGGTCAAGTAGTTTCACAACTTGAATATTCCATGGTCATTGGATGTTTAATGTATGTTATGACAAGCACAAGGTTTGAGAAAGTTGAGTAGGTTTATTGATAATCCTAGTACTTATCAATAGCAATCAATAAGGCGGGTGTTTAAGTATCTTAAGAAAACCATGGACTATGGTTTGACTTATGTAGAGTTTCCTTCTGTCATCATTGGTTATATTGATGCTAGTTAGATTACAAACATCGATGATCATTCATCTACAAGTGGTTGGGTTTTCCATCTTGGAGGAGGTGCAATTTCATGGGCCTCTAAGAAGCAAACTTGCATCACAAAATTCAACTATGAAATATGAATTTATAGCCCTTGTAGCTACTGGCAAGGAAGCAGAATTGCTGACGAATTTATTTTACGAAATTCCATTAAGGCCAAAACCTATTTCACACATTTCTATACACTATGATAGTGCAGCCACTTTGGGCAAGGCGTATAGTCAAGTGTATCATGGAAAGTCATGACATTTAGGTGTTAAGACATAATATGGTTTGTGAGCTTATAGCTCATGAAATCATTTATGTTGAATTTGTTCAATCTCAACAGAATCTGGCTAACACTTGACGAAAAGGTTGGCTAAGGACTTGGTAAATAAGTCAGCAATAGGGATGGATTTAAGGCCCACTTGATATTTCTAAGGGCGAGATACCAAATTCTCTTTTAATACAATATTAGAAGTTGAATTCAATGTGGAAAGCTTACTTTTGGAAATAGAAGCACATTTTTGAGATCATCCCAATGTATGTGCTTAGACATGCAGACTTAAAGTAGGCTGAAGTTATTCTTAATTTTTTTTTGAAAAAGTACATATGTAGGTGCATGAATTAGGAGAACTACATATGTGAGTGTGAAGTTTTGCCGCTTCAGAAAGCTTGAGCTAGGCGTTTATGCACTCATGAAAGGATATTACACATGGCTTGTAATAGTGTCAAGTATTAATATTAGAATTTGTGTAAAACTTATGTATATAATCTTCAGTTACTCAAATGAGTTGATGATTAAATCTTTAGGACACCCAGATTCTCGAGTATTTGAAATGTATACTATACTAATGCGATAATTTAATCTTCAATATATTTTCATTTATGCATGAGTTTGGTTTTGTGTTTGTTATTTAGTTTAATGAAGGATTACACTAAAATGGGGAAGGAATGTATGAGATTATAGTGTTATCAACACATTTAGTGTAGTTAGGATTAATTTGAGACAAGCTAGTTCAGTTTAGCTATCCTCCGAGACCGAAGGTGTAGAGTGCACACTTGGATAACTAATCCGGACTCGAGAACACGAGTGTCCAGGAGCAACGGTCCTGGAAGGGTTCCAAGGGGAATCACCGCGGGCAGGATCTAAGGGCATTGCCACTAGCGGAGTCTAGGGGTAGCCCCTCTACGAGGTACATACAGACAAAAATGATCATGTCGTTATTTTCCCGCCAGATTCCAAGGGTCACGTTGTTTCCCAACATGTGAAATGTTTTCCCTCCAAAAAACCGTCATCTTCTTCCTATAAATTGGAGAATTTGCATTGCAGAAAGATACACATTGTTGTCATTCGAATCCGTAATTCTAACCAATTTTAATTTAAATTCTTTTAATATTTGTATTAGGAGTTACTATAATTTTTTTATAGATGATTAAATGGTCTTTAATTTTTTTTATGGAGAGACTAAATTCATCATTCAACTTCAACCTTTATTTGTTATGTAGCGTCGATAAGTATGTAGTTATCACCATTCACCCCTAGTTTTAGTGCTAATTTTGCGCCCATGCGATCCACATTGGCTAAATGGTTATAACGAGGATTTGCTACCGCGCGTTGCGGCGGAAGTTCCACCACGGCAGCAACAATTTCGGTTGTCACCGAAGCTTTGTTCACAATGTGGCCTGTAAGCACAAATTAAAGAAACTCGTAAGCATAAGATACAGAAACATGTATTAAAGTATCAATTACAATAAAAGATACCAATAAACGTAAAATAAAGAAAATCCATATTCTGTCAAAGCTTCTAAAATCATGTCCATATGATCGCATCTTGACATTACTAACTTTAACAGCCCATCGACCTTTACCATTTGGTTTACCGTTCAAAAACGTCATTATCATTTAACAAATTTTCATAATCATCCAAATATAGGAATAATGGATTATTAGTATAATTTGCCCATTTTTTGGGAGCTACATGTACCACTACCACAGGTCCTTCAAGGCTTCATTCATGACCCCTCCACTTTATGCCTTTAATGTTCCAGCTTAAAGTCCAATCCAATAGAATCCTAGTAGCGTACTTTAGCTCATATGCAACCCACATTATGCTTTGCCATCCCCATTACATTAATACATTGCATATACATTAAACAAAGTTAGAAATAAAGTAACAACATTTAACTAGGTTAATATTGCAAGAAAGTTTCGACTTTTCAACAGTTTAGAAAAAAATCAAAATATCGATAAAAAAAGAAAGAACAATCGAGCATAGAGACAGTTTAGACACTTTGAATCTATATGTGAAAAGCAATTTGTAGAAAGTAATGAAACAAAATGTGAGTACGAATGAATTTTTAGTGCAACGTCTACTTTCTTTGGTCCAACCCAAATTAGACAGGCCTCCAAATAGTATTTTAAAAATTACAACGAAAACAAAATCAAATTACCATCGAACAACTGATATCATAAATGGAAGAACAAAAATAAAATTGCATTTTACAAACATTAAAAAATCATGAACTTCTGAACAGTATCGAAATACAGCCTAACCTTTTCAAAAATGGCAAAATCTACCCTAAACATATTAGGATTTTTCATATAGTCCTCAAGTTTACAAAAGCTAAAAAAGCCACCTAACTCTTGAATACAACCTAGGAGGCCCAAAAATTTAAGAATTTGTTGTCCTGTCCCCAAACACCCTGAAACATTATTTTACCCACCTGAAATCACTTCGATTGAAAAATCTCTTCTGCATTCTTCATCATAGCACAATACAAAAAGTGAAGAATTTAAGGCATAATGCTTTATTTCAACAAATCCTTGCAAACCAACTAAACCGCTTCACACCGTATGAACACAAAGATACAGATAATGAATTGTATAATAAGTATTTTAACAAATATAGAAAAATACATATGAAAATTATAGAAATGGACTATGTGTAAACAGTAAACACCCACCTTATAAACTGAAACCATACATTTTGGCTGATATTGTAGTCATAGAAATTAGAATATAGATAATATGTTGGTATTATTGGTCAAGCATCCAACATTTAAAATGCTTTTGGTGCTATTTATGATTATTTTGGACTTTTTCATCATAAATAAATAACATGGAAATTGTGGTTTTGATTTATAAACTCATATTTATTTTTTGATTTCATATGAACGGAATCTACAGAAATGGATTAAAATTTTACCAATACACATATTCTATTTTCAAAATAAATATAACGATTTACTTTTAGATTGTTCCAAACTAATTTCCATTAACGTCATAGATGATGGACTTTCACATTAAAAGATTATAAAAAGATAAACATCATGATAAATTGTTTAATCTAAGATAACACTAATCAAAACTAATAAAACTTTATACTCAAAACTCTAAAAATATTAAAATCCCTAAAGAAAAACCTAGATCACCATTGGTTTCATCAGTTTTATGCAAACCATGAAAGCACAATTCAAGCTTGAAATTGAAGGATAAATTAAAGCTTCGTGAAATCATGTTTGTAAGAAAACCATAAATCCCACAATTCAAAATTAAATTGACGGTTGTAGATGAACACTTACACAATTCAATCCCACAGTGCTGTGCACTGTTTCCATAAAATGACGTTAAGAACAGTAACGATAACATTTGATAAATGTTAGATATATAATTAGGAGAGCTATTCAGTGCACACAGGTACCAGATCAAGGTCACAACGGTTACCCTGAATAAAAAAATTCCCATCACCTACGTTAAAATTTGATAATTATACATACAATACCATAATAATTCCAAAAGTTGCAATCAAACTCAAACAGAAAACTGTCTTACCATGTGTATTTGCAATGGAAGGACCGGAATTAGCGGTAGACACAGCACGAACAGCCAATATAATTTGAGTCAAAGAGAGGCGTAAAGAAGCACTTGTAGACATTTTAACAAACAGCTGGTGCGCGTCATCACAGGATAAAAGTACCCGTCCACAGAATTGAAATCCTGAAGGAATATCTTCATATAGAACTGTTTGGGACCTTTTGACAAATGTGTGGATGAAATCCCGTTAACAAATAACGTGTCACAGCCTTATCGCCTTCGCCACGTGGGGTTCATTATGGATTACGTATTTGATGATCTGGGTAAGATTTGCAGAATTTCGTCGTCGTGTTCGTAAAAGTTAAAATCGAAATGGGGATAGAAGCTCCTCTTTAAATACATATCAAACAAATCAAAGTAGATTGATCAGAACCACCAATGGCGTTGATAGCGCCACCTCCTAGCGCCGAATTCTTTCCGAAACTCCACCACCCAAAATCCGCGCTATCTCATCTCTACACCGAACAGCGGCGGGTTGTACAGACAAAAACGAGTATCAAGACCACCCACCACCACCTCAAAAGACATGCATTGCGAATTGTCAACGCAACGTCGGAAAGCGGTGGACTGGGAAGAATTTTGTTGTCGGACGTGGTGGTGAAGCGGCCGAGGGAGGTTTATAGGGGTAGGAAATGGAATGTTATGGACCTGGCAACGGCGGGAGTGGTGGTGGCGATGCATTTGCTATGTTGTTTCGCTCCATTTACATTCAGTTGGAGAGGTTTATCAGTAGCGATGTCATTATATGTGGTGACTGGGCTTTTGGGTATTACTCTCTCCTTCCACAGAAATCTATCTCACAAAAGCTTCAAGCTCCCAAAATGGCTTGAATACACCTTCGCTTATTGCGGGGTTCAAGCTCTTCAGGTGAAAATTATACATTTTATGATAAAAGTTGACTTATATGTATACTTTTTTTTAACGTAATTTTACTTGTTTGAATTTTGATTATATATATGCCATATAAATTCAATCTAGAAAGTTTTAAGACTCAATGGCACATTGAAATTGAAAGCAAACGGCCAACAAATTGTATTGTTATTTTTCCTGGACGACGAAACTGTTTTTCTATTTTAAATTACATCCATATGTATTTGGTCATAACCTTTCGATGCATGTCACCTTGGAGTTTTTGCCCATTCAAACTTCTTGTTATAAAGGGGTAAATTGCAATAAATAAAAAACATGTGTTTATTTTATTTTCAATATGGTAATGAAACTTCATGAAATATTAATAAAATCGTCGAAAAATGAAAATATTTCGACTTTTGAATAACATTATAAAATTTACCTCATTTAAAAAACAACACTATAAGCGATATTCAACTTCGTAACTATGGTACGTGTTTTTGTACCAAAATATATATGGAATAATTAATTTTGAGAAGAGAAATATTATATACTCTTAATTTTTCCTCCTAACTATCCTCCTAAACATTTGAAATGATGACAAATGTCATATTCAATAAAGTTAATAATATTTTAATCCACTTGTCACTATTTCACATGGTTAGGAGGATAGTTAGGAGGAAAAATTAAGAAAATATAAGATTTCTCTTTTAAGAAATAGACTTGTCATAGTGTTATGTTTTTTTATTAATTCCAGTAACCAATAAAATAAAAGTATATTACTAGATATGGCAATTTCCCGCTATCAAAATCGTCATTGTTAATCTGAATCATGGCTTCAGGGAAACCCAATAGATTGGGTGAGCACGCATAGGTATCATCATCAATACTGTGATTCAGAGAAAGATCCGCATAGCCCAATTGAAGGATTTTGGTTCAGTCACATGAGTTGGTTGTTTGATACCGACAACATTACAAAAAGGGTACGAATTCCTTAGGTTAATTTATAACGTTCACTATTTGATTACCTTCCATATGTTTCATCTTGTAGTGTGGAGAGCCAAACAACGTCGCAGATTTGGAGAAACAACCATTTTATAGGTTTATTAGAAGCACTTACGTCCTACATCCAGTAGCACTCGCCCTTGTTTTATATGCACTCGGGGGATTTCCCTTTATTGTATGGGGAATGGTATGACACTATTTTTTTTATTTAACATAAAACTGTAACGAAATCTTTAGTCCACAACTTAAGACTAATTATCATTATGTTATATTTTATTTCACGGAAACAACATGTCATGCATGATCACATATATTTTGAATAGGGTGTGAGGATAGTGTGGGTGTACCATATTACATGGCTAGTGAACTCGGCATGCCATGTATGGGGACAACAAGCATGGAACACTAGAGATCTTTCTCGTAACAATTGGTGAGTGGTAATGTTTTAAGAGCTTTTTCTTTGTTTATATATACATGGCATGTGATAAAATCCTGAAAATGGAATAGGTGGGTGGGAATACTGGCATTTGGAGAAGGATGGCATAACAACCACCATGCATTTGAGTACTCGGCAAAACATGGGTTGGAGTGGTGGCAAGTTGATATGACATGGTATATGATCAGATTTCTTGAGATTATTGGGGTGGCCGTTGATGTTAAGCTACCAACACAAGCTCATATTCAAAGAATGGCATTCCCTCCCAAAACTTGATTTTTTTTTTTTTAATTCTAGTTTAGGACATCGAGCATTAAGTTTGTAAAGACTACTCATCTAACATGTTATCATTTTTCGTGTTAAGTTAATATTGTATCCTTATATCTACCTATATGTTTGTAGAAATAGGTAGAGTTCTAACGCTTGGCAGATTATTGATCACATGATTGTAAGGACATACATGTACATACATATATTCTTTTAATCGTGGTTTTAATATATTTAGCCCCTACTCCACTAGATTTTTGCAAATTAATTGTCATATTAATCTAAATGAGACACATTTTTAGAGACATGTGTAGCCCATGCTTGGGAAGTGCTCATTTGAAACCTAAATTCTTCGCCAGGGTGGATGGAGTGTGACGGGGCAACGAGTTGAGCGGTATTGACGGGAACACCACCCTCAGAGAGATGGAAAATCGGGGTATGCATCTCGGCCGTTGCACTCCCAACAGCTCAATTTAATTTTTTTCTAATAAATACTATATTAAATTTTTAACCTTATCATTTTTCACAAGAATCATCAAATTTATCTCAATTTTCAAATGGATTCATCAAGTTCAAACTCTACGTATTTATCTTCATCATCAAGTTGAGACACTGCTTCCCCATCTGATAAAATGATTTTAACACTCAAATCTTGTTTACAGTTGCTTGAGTTATGTTCTTTCTTTTTCATGATACTACAAGTTCAAGCAGATCAATAAATACAAGAAATAGTGTAACAAAAAATTGTGAAGTTGCACAAGATTGTCTTGTGCAATATTACTTTGCTGAGAACCTTGTAGTTAGTGATGGCATGTTCATAATAAGGTTCCTGATGCAAAGAGAATTATTCATACAAATTGTTGACAATATGGAAAACAATTTCCATACTTCATATTATCATAAGATGTTAGAGGCAAAAGAGGTTTTAGTCCATTACAAAAGTGCAAATTTGCAATACATCAACTAGCATACATGACAATTCTTGACATGTATGATAAATAATTGAACATATCCAAAATAGCTTCACGTGAAAGTCTAGAAACCTTTTGTACAATATTATTTAGTTTTATGGAAAATAATATTTGCGTAAACCGACAGTCAACAACATACAACTTTTGTATGTGGTATATGAATCCAAACATGGATTTCTTGGAATGATATGCAACATTGATTATACACATCGGGCTTGGAGGGATCTCCTTACTGCATGGTTGTTGAGTACCTTACTGCATGGTTGTTGAGTAATGTGGAGCCTAATCCAAATCGGAGCAATCCAAGACAACCAAAGAGGACCTGCTGGCCGAAGCAACCAGAAACAGAGGTGAGATTAGCCAGTGCTGTTGAGGTTCGCATCTCGGACGAGTCCTCGGTCTTTTGGTCAAGTGAGAGTTCTTCGCTCCGGTTAGACCAACCATAGTGGATTGACAGGTGGAAGGAAGTATTCCTTCAGAAGATCAACAGAAGGTTGAGACCAAAGGCATGAAGATCACCAAGACTGAAGCAATCCTGCTTCGTTCGGATCAGAAGTCATGTTTCTGGTTGAGGCATACAAGGGCAGCATCCAAGATAGACAGAAGGAGCCAGTTGGTGACCTAGACCAGTTACCAGAGCAAAGGAGTGTGACGGAGTGAGTACTAAGTCTGGACCGAGGAGTTGTGTCCGAGTAAGCCAATCATCAGTATCTTATGCGGACCGCAGTTCACAGTGACAGATGTAGCTTGGGCTACGGTTACAGTAGTGAATGCGCCATCAGCAGAAGAAGATGAGACAGCAGTATCCTCTGGTCGGTGAAAAGTTCAGAGAGAAGAGTTTTCTCACAAGGAAGAGTTGGCCCTTGTACGAAGTGTAGTCCGACAGAAGTGTAGAAGCATAGTCAGACAGTCACACAGTCTCGTTCGAATGAAACACTCGACTAAAGACCAATTGGGTGTTCTTTGACCAAGATAAAGCCTTGGTCAGACCCGGCATTGGTGTTGTCACTTCAACTGTCAGAAGTATCTTGGAAACACACGAAGAAAAGTTCTATGTGTTAGCGGCAACATGGGAAGCATTGAATAGTCACTTCACAGCCTATAAAGTGACTAGGTTTAGGGCTAGTTTGTCATTTCCTGTTTCCTATCTTAGACCTTGCATGTTCAACCTTCCATATTTCGCTATTTATACATCTCGATCTCTAGACTATGTAATATGTCAAAATGTCGAAATATCCAATGTTCTAATTGTGAACTTGGTGTAGTATAGTCATAGATTCTCTCTTGTAAAACATTGAAGTTTATCAATGTAGATTTCTCTCGGTTCTCACAGTGGATGTAGGTTGACTCATTGTCGAGTGAATCATGTTATATCCTTGTGCTTCTCAGTTTCAATTTTCGTATTTCTCACTAGTCTTGATGGTCGAAGTTTGTTTGTCGAATTACTTGGTCGTGTTCGTTGGTGCCTTCCGCTACCAAACAAACTTGTATCAGAGATTCATGGTTGAAGATGGTCCAAGATCGACAAACTGGAGTTGATGACTTTGACTCTTGGAGGATGTAGATGGAAGATTGACTTTACCAAATCTGTGCACCTGTCCATGGTTCTGAAATCAATCTGGAGGTGTGGCAATGGTGGAGGAAGAACCAAGTTGAAGAGAGAAAAGATCCAGAGGCAGGTCTGACGTCACCTGTAATATGGAACGAGAGTTGTCATTATAGTGATTCGTGCTCCAGATTCATGACGGGAACGGACGGAGAGAGGTGGGAACAGGAGTCACCTGTAACAGTGAAAGGAAAGATAGTTTGACTACCACCGGGAAGGGGATGACGGAGTCAGACTATGAAGTTGGAGATGATGATGTATTCCTCATAGTGACAACTATGGCTTGGGCCACTGTCGCAGTGAAGGAAATAAGATGAAGATGCTTGTCTCCAAGGGACATATGTATCGGATCTGTTGTGGAGCCTTAGCTTTCAGAAATCCTAGTGTAATTGGCAGTTAGAAGGAGGTAACACGTGCCCAGGAAGGGCGACCATCTGACGTCCCAGCTTGGAGAAAGCTCATCAGTTTCATCACCAGAAGACGTCCAGGTACCACGTCATTCTTTCGGAAGGAGACCTGGGAGAGGTCTCGCTGAAATGCCGAAAGTCAGCACTTGTGTCAAAAGTCACAACGTCGGTCCCTACCGAACTAACAGTCTCTGACCGAAGTCAACGCTGAAAGTCAGAAGAGAGGCAGAGTAAGAGCACCGTTCAGATTGGAGAAGGTTCTGACCGAACCTGAAACTTCCCAGATCCGAGGATTCCGTGAGCCAAATGCTTCAAGACCGAAGCCAGTCCTTGTCCGAAGGATCCTCAGAAGGGAAGTACAACTGAACCAAAGGTATTACTCAAATACCTCAGTCTTCAGTTGGCTTGTTGGCTGCATTGACAGAATACGACAAGGTGGAGGATTATCCCTTGCACATCTAAGGGTATTTGGATGTGTCGCAGTTGTCAGAATAAGACGCGACAGTGACCGAAGCGTCCCTTTATCAAAATCTAGGGTTTTGGCCCCTTAAATATGACCCAAATTTCGAAATCTAGGGTTTTGGCCCAAACATTGAGGTTAGCGTCGTTATCCTTATGATAGCGTCGCTATCTGGAGATCGTGCTATCTCACTACTATGGCCAGCATAGCGTTGCTATCAGCCCATGATAGCGTCGCTAACATCCATAATAGCATCACTAATTCCATTATCCCAGCTATTCTCCAAAACTTGATTCTTTTAAACATTGAACTTGAGCTTTTTAGGATTAGGGTCTTACAACATTGTGAGCTCATATTTTTCCTTATAGTAGAGGCTATCTATGACAATCACCGTACCATCAGGTAGATGTTGTGTACATCCTAGTGGTATTTAAAACTAGATATTTGAAATTTTGGATATTCAACAGTTTCAGAGAGTGAATTTTGATATCTAAATTCTTATTTAAAAGTTCGTATACAAATTCGGATAACAATTTGAATATCCAAAAATCTTGTATTTTTATTCTGTCCATTTGGATGATCTAAAGAAATAGTTGCATTTAAGCAATATGTCAACAAACATCTAAACCATTAGAACAATTAAACAAAAAAAAAACCCATTGACAAAATGATTAGCTCATTCTATATAACAATGTATATCATAGAATATTTCATTAATAATTTAATGGTTATACATGTTATGATATTAACTATTAGAGAGGGTTGGATTCATGTGAAACGGTGGAGATTTTGTGAAACGGAAAGACACAATCCTAGCCATTCATTTTGGGAGTAAACAAAAAAATTCAAAAATAAATAAATAAAAAATATGAGTTTTTGTAATATTCTAAGAATATTTTATTAGAATTTGTATCATTTTGAACGAAATATTTTTTTCTTTTTATTTTATTTTATTTTTTTATTGGATACACAAACTAGGAAAAATTATTAGAATTTTTGGCTATTTTGATTTTTTTTATTTTTTCATCTCCAAGATAAGTGACAATGATTACGTCTTCACGTCTCATAAAATCTTTACCGTCTCATATGAACTATTATCACATTAGATATAATGAAAATTAAGTAATAAATAATAAAAATAAGTTAAATTCATTCTTCGACTTCTCTCTAATCATGTTTCAATATAAAATTGATACATGTAATGGCCTTCTTTAAAATTAAAACATTATATCTTGTAATAGCCTTCTATTATGAAATAATAAATAAATTTTGAAAAAAAAACTTATTCAAAAATTTA
This sequence comes from Cichorium intybus, assembly GCA_023525715.1. Lineage (NCBI taxonomy): Eukaryota > Viridiplantae > Streptophyta > Magnoliopsida > Asterales > Asteraceae > Cichorium > Cichorium intybus. The sequence goes on from CM042009.1 coordinate 37,807,843, forward strand.
TTATCCTATTTTAAAATTTTGAATATCCAAATTTCAAATATCTGAAATTTTGAATATTAAGATATTTAAAAAGGGTCGTGATACATCCACGGAAGGTTTTAATCCTTCCACTAAAATAAACAAGTATTGACAACTATACCCCTGTTTAAATTTCTATATAGTTAACCACTAGGTTAGAAACCCGTGTAATACACGGGATGATTAAAAAATGTATAAAATAATATGTAAAATATCAATATTGTAGATGATAAAATTATCATTTGTAAATTTTGTTTATTTGGATAATTTATATGATATGATAAATTTTGCTGGTTTTAGTTAGGAATTACGAACGTTATGTTCAAATAAAATAAGATTAAAATGAAGAATAAGTACCAAAAGTAATACAAGAATAATACTGAAAATGAAAGACGTAATGAAATAAAATAATTAAATCAAAAGAAATAGCATTCTAATTTTACTTTTATATGGGTTTTTGAAAGTTGAAGTTAAAACTTCTTTTTCAAACTATTTACACCGAGTAAATAGAAACACAATCTTAACATTTGAAAGAGCCCTTGTGGAGATATATGTGGAGCCCAAATTTGTCTCTCCAAAAGAACCCTTGTGGAGAGAGGGGAGACTCCAACATATATTGACACTTATAGGACCGTGTCGCACCAATGTGGGATATACCAACATGGATGATACAAAAAAATTGTTAAATATGAAGATCTAAATATTATTAATTTTAAATAAGAACTTTTCGAGAAGATAAAAGTCAAATTATAAGAAAAAGAAGATTATTAAGCTAAAAGGAACAAAACAGAAGAGTTGTGAGACCCGTGTATTACACGGGATGATATAAAAAAATTGTTAAATATGAAGATCTAAACATTATTAATTTTAACTAAGAACTTTTCGAGAAGATAAAAGGCAAATTAAAAGAAAAATAAGAATTAAGCTAAAAGGAACAAAACAATGAGGAGATGACATGTGGCTTTGAGATCCTTATTTATTAGGATATGATTCTCCAAATTTCCAGTATTCCGGTTCATGATACTTCACCCCTTTGCATTTAATAATAATATAATTATATAAGAAAATCATAGCAAACTTATGGAGATTGGAGGAAAACGTAAATAAAGATAATTATTTAAAAAGTTTGGGTTTATTAGGAAAACCCCTTTTTTCTAATGTTTTTTATAAGGTCATTGTTTCTGGAATAAGTTATAGGAACAAACACTCGTATATGTCTTACCAAACTAAGTAAAAAAAAACAGATGTTTTTTCTTTTTGATTTGATGGAAAGGAGACTTCCCTTATATGGGTCTTTCTTTTTTCTTTAATACAAAAGAATGACTTAATAAAGAAAGTAATGGAAAGTGGAATTTCTTGATTAACTCCTGTAACTTTTTTGATATTTTGCCTTCATTTATATTAAGTCATATCTTTAATAAGTCCATTAAGTCAGAAAATACAAAAAGATTATAAATCTTACTTTTGTGCAATAACCGGTCCAGACTTCATACAGTCAATATAAACGTGAGGTTTCGAACGATGACGGAGCAAGGTAGAGCCGATCATACCTAGGGAAAATGACAAAAATTACCCTTTTAATCAAGTATTCTTAAAACTCTAATAAATATTTATGTAATTATAAGTTTTACAAACCAATATTGATATGAACATCATCTGCTTTGATGTAGAAATCAGCATCCCACTTTGCAGCAGCAGCAGTTGAGAAATATATTTGAGCTTTTGAAGATAACTCAATGATACCCCTCTACGTGGTTCTACAAGTTGAAGAGATCATCTGGTCTCTATATTTAAATGCTTCAACAACTATGAAGGGTTCCTTTTATATGTAATCATTATTGATAGACATCAAAATTGCAATATCCTACAATTTTCATAAAATTACCACTTATTACATACCTATATTGATATAAAATGATAGTATTAATTTGGGCTTAGATGTATACGTTGATATAAAATGATAGTATTAATTTGGTCAAATTACCAAGAAGAGAGAACACATGTGCACGAAAATGATATCAATGATCACAACTATCTCTGAATAAATCAATAAGAGACCAAAATAACCAATTATAAACAAAACCCACAAACCTTATCATTTAAACACTGACATGTGCATACCTTTTCATATTGTTTTTATTAAAATGTGGTCTGTGGAGGGCAGTAGCAACTTTTCATAACCGGAAGAACTGTGTTCGTTTCCAACACCTTTGTAGGTGAAGGGCAGTGTGGGTATTTGGTAAGCTTGATATGCAAAAATGAGTATGGAGACCCTATTTTTATGAACAAAATTGAATATCCGTCACATAAATCTCATACTTATAAAAAAACAAAAAAGTAAGAACTAACCAACCATTATTCACCCTGTACCTAAAGTATAGGCTTAACACAAGGAGGGTTACATACGTTAGCTTGAGGTTTTCAAGCCGCAACACCAAAAAAAAATAAAGAATTATGTGTCTTTATTCTAAGATTCAAAGTAACAACAGAGTGAAATCGTATAATGGGAAATAAATAATCTGAATTTAAATTTATGGAAATATCGCAATCTAATTCAAAGGAGATAAAGAAAACTTGAAGAAAATTTTAAACTTAATACTTGATGTACACTTTTTATCTCTCGCCATGCTTGCTTTTTGTTGCAGGTATTGTATCCACTCATAACATTGTATTCCCTTATTTCAATCTCATTGTAGTATGGCATCGATGTAGTCTGGTAAGTGCTTGGATCTACAAACAGAAGATTGAAACATGCAAAAGGAATTAGTTATTAGGACCTCCGACAAACACAAATCATTAGGTCTCTAGAAGATGAATAAAATAATACCTTTCATGATCTTCGACTAAAAGTTGCTGAATAATCTTAAATCAGAATCGGTGGGAGCATGTTACAGCGCCAATAAACCTAACCAAGAATTTTTCAACTATTTGAAGGAAAAATTTTGTGAGAAAAACAAAATTAAAATACGCAAGGGCTCGAAATTGATTTAAAAGAAGAAGAATATCGATTTTGTTCAGCGGCATAGGGGAAAAGGGAAATAGGTAGGATCAAATTGAAGTAGTTTGAAAATCACCTTGTTTGGTGGGTTAACTTTCTCTTCGTACCAATATGGTTTGTTACGTAGAACAAATTGAAGTAGTTTGATCTTTTCTTGAAATCCTTGTTCACATTATGACCACAAAGTAATAGTAATGAATATGACTTGATTATCAAAAGGATTTTTAAGTGATAGTCACTGTAAAAAAAGAGGGGGGGGGGGGGGGAGCCTTACAATTCTGGGTGATCCACACACATCGTGCTATCTAACTGACCTCCGACCGCTACAATCTCGGGAATCAGAAGCTTTTCACCAAATGCGACGGCGGCAGACTGAATGCGGTTATAGGCTTCGAATCGAGACTTAGAGGAAGACGAAGACGATGAGATGGTGGTATGAAGTGATGTAGGAGTGTGTGTGTGTCAGAAAGCAAACCAGAAACACATAGAGAAAGAGAGATGATGCGTACGTAGATGAGAACGATGGTGGTTCAAATTAAGCAACTGAGAAGGCAGTAGAAGGCGGCGACGGTGAGGTTCCAATTCTTGAAATTTGAAGCGGGCAATTGTTAAAGTGATAGAACCTCCAAATAGCAACAATCAAGAAGCAGTTAAATTGGAACGATTCTAAGGGTTAGCGAGATTTAAGGTCTGAAATTAGGGAATTCAAAATTTTAACCAGTTAAAAGAATTGAAACCTATACGCTTTAATAAGAGGGATTTTTCTTGAGAAATTCAAAATTAGGAAAAAATGACATGTGGCAAATTTAATGAGAAGATGACACGTGGTAAAATTTATTTTTATTTATTAGGTATAGTAGATTCTCGCGCTAATTAGAAGTGATAACATGCCATCTTTACATTTTCATTTTTAAATTTTTTAATAATCATTATCATTAATAAAGCAATTATGATTAAAATCTTAATTAAAAATCTTAAAACACTATCAGCAATTAAGGGTTTCATTAAGTTTCTATCGTTTCATATCACAACGCACCGACCCTCCCGATTCCCACCTTCCACCTTCTTCCACATGTTATCTCTTCTCCCCGCTAGAAGTCAATTTTATACAACGCTAAATTATTTTCTGCAGCAAATATCATTCCATCTCTCCGATGAGGTCTTTCCATTTTTTCAGGTGAAGACCCCATCGGCATATGGGTTTTCTTCTAATCGTACCCTTAACTCGAGACGGATCCAGCAAGTGGGCTAGGGTGATCGGCATGCCGCAGGAGTAGGTCGGAGATGCTGATATCTAGTAGACTAGTACTCTAAAAACCAGGGGGGCTATAGCCTCCCCCTACGCCTTAGGCGTTCCGCCACTGAACCACGTCGTCGGCCTCCTCCATTCCTCTTCGTCCTCCCCCGCTTTCCCTAATCGGAACCCACCTGCAGCACCTTTGCACCACAAATAAGAACCGTGGACTCCCTCACCCACACACCATCACCCCCGACCACAAACCCTAAGAGATCTGCCGCCCCCTGCTACAGTCGTCAACATTCACCGCTCCTTTGCCACCCACCTTCTTCTACAGCCACCATCCTTCTCCGGTGACACCATAAAGACCCCCTCATGTTTCCTGTGTCACGACACCAAATACAAAAGAAAATAAACAAAACATATTCCTTTTTCATTTAACAGAAAAAAAAATGTCATTCTTTTTCGTTGCAAGTGCATGTGGATGTTTTTCTTGCAAAAAGATGTTGCAGTTTTTAGTTAAAGAAAAGATAAGGAGAAGAAGACAGAAGGTGGAGAGAGATTGAGAGAGAGAGAGAGAGAGATTTCTTTCTTTTTATTAGGGAGATTCTATACGTGGATGGACGAGGGTAAATGTGGAAATGCAAATAATATTCGGTGGATGGATTAAAAATTGTCGTGGATGAATGAACTCCCGTTTAAAAACCCTTTACTCTTTAATGTGTATATAAATTTTGAGAAATTATATTTGTTTCTATCTTTTATTCATACTTATCTTGCTATCTATGTTAAATTGTGGTATGTGTCTTAAAATATTATCAATTTTATTAAATATGACATTTGTCATAATTTTATATAGAAAAATAAATAGAGATAAATAATAACAATAAATACAATTGCTCATAAATTTTGCAATAATCGGTATTGTTGGGGCTGTTGTTGACGGATGGCATCAGATTTTTTAGGTCAAGAACAAAGCCTTTAACGTAATAAGAAATAAAGTATAATTAAAATATCTTATATATTGTTTTTAAATCCTGGAGAGCTGAAAATACTTGGAAAATACATTAGTTTTGTAGACATTTCTACAAACAGTTGGTGGACATCACGACTACACAGTACACACGGTAAGACTAACCAAACATATTGGTATCTTGAAGACCAACAAATAAACAAAAGAATTTTGATTGTTTGAGAACACAAGAGATGAAATTACGTTTACAAACAAATCATCATAACCTTATGGCATCATCTCCACATGGGTTTTCGTTACGTGTTTGTCGCCCTGGGTATGAATCGCGTGATTTTGATGCCGTCTTCATCTTACCCATGAGAAAATTCAATTCAAGATGGGGACTAAAAGACGCATCTTTATATCCAAATCAAACTAGACATACAATAACTACCAATGGCTCTGTTACGGCCGCCGCCAACCATCACATTCCACCCAACACTTCACCACCGTAACCGTCTACCGCGTTCACCATCGCACCTCTACACAGAACGGCGAAAGGTCATAAAATCAAGAACTAGTACCCTAAAAAGCGGCGACCGCCTACAAGCATTGCAAATTGTCAATGTGGAGTCAGATAGCGATCGGGAGGAAGGAATTCTGATGTCGGAGGTGGTGGAGGAGCAGCCGAGAGAGGTGTGTACTGGTAGGAAATGGAATGCTTTGGACGTGACAAAGGCGGAAGTGGTGGCGGCATTGCATTTGTTGTGTGTTTTCGCTCCATTTACGTTCAGTTGGCGAGCTTTATGGCTGTCATTTGGGTTGTATATGGTGACCGGACTTCTGGGAATTACTCTCTCCTTCCATAGACATCTGTCGCATAAAAGCTTCAAGATCCCTAAATGGCTTGAATACACCTTTGCTTATTGCGGAGTTCATGCTCTTCAGGTGCATTAAGCTTTTAATCCACAATACTTTCATTATTTTATCCATTCATACAACAAATAATATAAAAAAGGCTTTATCATAAAAGTTCTTAAGTTTTTTAAAAAATGTTCGGTTTTGTCCTTCTATGGATTTTATGTCCACTAAAACCTAAAATTTGCAATTTTTTTCCATCTTTGTCCCCGAAACCTGTGATAACAAGTTTCCAGATTACCATGAAATTATTTTCACATAGAAGTCCTTAAGTTTATCAAAAATGTTCGGTTTTGTCCTCCAACACCGCCACCACCCATCACCACTACTACAATGGAGGTGGTTGTGGTGGTGGGTGGTGGCGGTGTTGGAGGATAAAACGGAACATTTTTGAAAAACTTGAGGACTTTATGAGAATTTAATTTCATGGTAAAAGTGTAAAAAAACTGCAAACTTAAGGACTTTATGTGAAAATAATTTATTGGTAACCTGGAAACCTGCTATCACAGGTTTCAGGGACAAAGATGGAAAAAAGTTTGCAAGTTTTGGACTTTAGTGGACATAAAATCCATAGAAGGACAAAAATGAATATTTTCGAAAAACTTAAGGACTTTTATGACAAAAACCCTATAAAAAACATATAGCTAGTATTCTATACAAAATAATAAATATATAATAAGTTTGTTATGTTAAATGATTAAAAAGATATTTGAATAAATCAATAAAATGATAAGAATATGTTATATATTTTTGCAGTTATGACATCATTATCGCAATTCTTGATCTGAATCATGAATTATTCAGGGGGACCCAATCGATTGGGTGCGTACACATTGGTATCATCATCAATATTGTGATTCAGAGAGAGACCCACATACCCCAACTCAAGGATTCTGGTTTAGTTACATACTTTGGTTGTTTGATACCGAAAAGATTGCAAATATGGTATGAATTTATATCCAATTAAGCATTGATTTCACCATATAAATTACCTTCTATGTTATTTTTTTAGAGTGGTGACCCAAACATTATTGAAGAGATGGAGAAACAACCGTTTTATAAGTTTCTACGAAAAACTTACATCTTACACCCGATAGCACTTGGTCTTCTTCTCTATGCACTTGGAGGATTTCCTTTTATCGTATGGGGAGTGGTATGACATTTTGTTATTTTGTTTTATCTATGAATTAGGATCTTGATCCATCATTGTTCAAACAAAAATCATGAGCAAATTTATTGATTTACGAAGTTTTGGATTTGATGCTTCATTATAGTTATCATGATGGTGAGTATTAAAAAGGGTGAAATCGACGAACATGCTAGTATTTAGGATAATTGTTAAGAGGAGGTTTATGGAGGATAACAATGGTTCATTAGAAAATGTTTGCGAATTATCAACCGAGGATGTTCAAATTCAAACACTTGAAACGTAGGCTACTTTAGGCAAGATGGATTGATTTGTCAATTGTCAAAGCGAGGATGTTGAACATGGATTTAGATAGCATCGAACTAGAACTTGCATCAATAGCAAAATTTTAGACCGTGAACGTTAAACTTATAAGGGTTTTAAGGAATTTTAATTTAAAATTGAGCAGTGAGATGAGATTTCCAAAAAATGTAAGTTTTGTAAAATTGCTAGAAAACTAGCTTCCATTAGTTTAAGTGGATTTCAATATCATATCTAATAGTTGTTAATGACGTTTAATGTTCGTAAAACTGACAATTTTTATCCGAAAACAGGGGGTGAGGACAGTCTGCTTGTACCATATGACATGGGTCTTGAATGCGGTTTGTCACGGATTAGGACACCGGACATGGGTCACAAGTGATCTTTCTCGCAACATTTGGTAAAAGACAACTTCTTTAAAAGAAATTATGGTTTCATTTTTAGCTATACCTTATAGTAAAGATAACTGGCAACCATGAAAACGAAAGAGTTTTATTGAACCTTAGAGATTTTATCTCAACTAACAAGGTGCTACAAAAGTAACTTATTACAATGAAAATAAATAGGTGGCTAGGAGTATTTTTATTTGGAGAAGGATGGCACAACAATCATCATGCATTTCAGTACTCAGCAAAATTTGGTTTAGAATGGTGGCAAATTGATATGACATGGTATGTGATACGCCTCCTTGAAACTATCAAGGTGGCGACTGATGTTAAACAACCAAACCAAATTGATATTCAAAGAAAGATTGTTCCTTCCAAAACATGATCACCCTTACTCTAGTTTTGGTAATGGTAGTCCTCTAACAGGTTTCCTTATTTGTACATTTTCATATGTAATTTAAAAGAAGTCATTTTAAGGCTCAACTCATTTCCAATAGTACAAAGTCGGACCATATCATAACCAAGTATGTTAAACATGAAACAACTGCATTTTTATTTTTATATGTAAGTTTATGCTTTAATAGTTATATTTTATTAAAAAAATTTGATATAGATATTATTATTGAAGCTAGTGAAGAACATGTCTTATACTTTCTCTATCTTTTATTTCCTTTTTGTAAATAAATAAATTTTTGAAACAAACAAACATAATGATAGTTACTGAATTCTCATTGATTTTCAAGTCCAGTATTACACATATAAATACTACATAAATGGATGATGGGCTGATTATACAACATAATGGGCTAAGCTATACAAACCAGGCTAAATGTACTATACACTAACAACCCCCCCCCCCCCCCTTTCATGCGTGTAGTTTTATCTAGAGGAGGCTTTCAGACATTCAAACTAGATCGAAAATAATGAAAGTCGATAACCTATTCATGAAGATGCTTATGTATTAAGATATAGATGGAATGTATACCAAGGTGAACAAGGTTAATAACTTTGTTGCAAATAAAATGAATATCAGTTTCTATGTGTTTAATGCACTAGTGTTGAACCGGATTAGATGTCATGCATATGGAATTTATTTTGTCACAATAGATAATTTTGACTTTAGTTGTTGGACATTTGAGGTCGTAGAGAAGATTACATATCTAACATGACCTAACAACCAATTTGCCACCCGAAGATATTCTGCTTTTACATTAGAACAATAGATAACGCATTGGTGTTTTGAGGACCAATATATGAGGTTGTCTCCTGAGATAACATAGTAATCATATGTATGTCGACGAGTGGCTGGACATCCACCCTAATCGGCATCTAAATAAGCATTAAGGGTCAATGTTGGTTAGATATATAGTTGAAGACCATGAAGAGTCTCATGGAGATATCATAGTATAGTGTGACTCATGATGATTGTGTTGGATCTAAATGCACAAATATGATCTAAGACTCATATTGCTAATAACATATGATCCTAAGGGTCACACCAACAACAAATTAGAAACCTAAATCATCATTTTATCTTAATAAATTTGATTCATGATAAAATGAGGTATAAAATTAATTCATATGGGATGAATAAATAAAAGAAGATTATAAATATTTATATGTATCATTTAAATGGTTAAATGGTTTAATAAGATTATCTTCATTTCTTTTAAGTTTCAAGTGTTGAAATTATATATATATATATATATATATATATATATATATATATATATATATATATATATATATATATATATATATATATATATATAAGTATACATGAATTTAAAAGGATTTAGAACTTATTTCATAAAGAATATGTTTATATTTTATTAGTCAAGACTTTATAAAATATAAAACAGGAGAGAGAGAGAGAGAGAGAGAGAGAGAGAGAGAGAGAGAGAGAGAGAGAGAGAGAGAGAATCTATCTCTCATACTTCACTCCATCACCACGTTGGGAAGGTGGTCCAATGGAAATTGTTTCCATGTTAAGCTAATGCATGTCCTCTTTGGGGTTGAGACTTGCTCTTATAAAGATGGTGGAGATGCATGTGACGTAGTTAGTCAATTCTTGTAAAAGTTCCATCATCTTCTTCTCTTATTCTTGGCCAAGAGCTTGTCTCTCATCTTCTTCATTATTCTCTCAACTATTTGGTATCTTGAATACCAAATTAGGTTTGGTGTTTAACCTTAATAGAAAGTGAAAACACAATTAAAAGAACTAACATTCAAGGGTGTTCCAAGCTTCTGGTGGATACCATTAGAGAAGAACATAGTTTTGTTCTTGTTTCTTTCACAACAACATTAAATATTTGAGATTGAACAAAAGGACATCAAAGGTTGTATTTACTTCTTGCTTCATTTTGTTATGTTATTTTTAACATGCATATAATCAAAGATCTTTTGGTGGGAATATAACTAGTTTATGTTTATGTTCAATTTTAATGCTTCTGTTGTCGATTTCTTAAAATAATGTGTTTTGAACATCATACTTTGAACATAAAATCCCAAAAATTGGTTTCAGAGGTTTGATTATATTGCATGTTAAAATAGTAAGTTTATTTGGATAAACTTAATTTTTGGAAACCATAGATGTTTCCCATTTTGTATAAAAAGTTCATGCATGACTTCTTTGGCAACACGCATGCCAAAAATTGTTGTTTTATCTATGATTTTATGTGATAAAATGTCCATAAACAAGCCATGGACCACTTAATGTGTTGTGTTGGACCTTTTTCGATATGGTTGTAAAATTGTTTATTATTTCAAATGGTTTGTAATAGTAAATAGATTTCTATTTATTTTGTTCGTTTTTAAGTATTATATTAGTGTTGGACTAGTTTTTATTACTTGAAATGTAATAGAAATGAAGATGGAGACCATTTAGAGTACACAACATCAAAACCGGAAGCTGGAAGGGCTGTTTGGAGCTCTCGGGTTTGAGAGTCAAAAATCAAAATTTTGGTTTTTTATTTTTGGGCATAATGCTTCATGGATCGCAGTCGTTGATGCAATCAAAAATAACCTTAAAAGCACTAATAGCTAGGGCAAGTAAGGGTCGAATCCACGAGGAGCTTATGGTTAACAATCTAGTTCTAACAGATTTAAAAAGCAAACAAATTCAGACAAACAAATACTGCAAAAGGTTTAATTCAATCAGAGAAAAAGGTGATCACTTCCGGTTTCAGTTTTGATTCCTAACAATGTATTATATCAGATTTTACTAATTTTGCGTTCATTCAGATTACATAGACATAACCGTACTGTTACTGACTAAATCTGGGATCAAACTATGTAAAATCCGCACCCTCCGTCCTACACACCACTGTGGATGATTTGGCACGGTGGGGAAGATCACAATAGAATTGTCTTACACTCAATCAAGCAACAATTTAAGAACAAGTAATGGAAGTCTAATCATATGATTGAAAAACAAACAAACCAAATACTGTGTTCATGAATCTAAAAGGTTCAAATCTAATACAATACTGGAAAAGAAATCAAAACCTACTCCCGGTTGTGATCACGGGATGATTTAGCTACTCATGGTTGGAACTGATGCAAACATTGTGCTGGAGATGTTGAACATGGCTGGATCTTCAAAACTTCAGGAATTGTGGCTTGATCTTGATGCAAAAGAGGCTTAATTTGAGATTGGGAATTGTTTGGAGATGAATTGGGGATGTTTTTGGCCTTGAAAAACTGTCAAAACCCTGGGAAAATCGTCTGGAGGCTGGCTTGGGTCGATGGGATCAAGTTTCATTAAAAAGAGTGGCTTAAATATGGCAATTTAGGGCATTCTATGCGGCAGCGTCCTAGGCCAGCGTCCCAGACGCCTGTGGGACGCTGTGTGTTTTCTTCAGCCTTTTACGACGAGCAACGTCCCAGAACGGGATGCCCCAAAAACGCCCGGCGTCCTAGGCCAGCGTCCCAGACGCCACCTAGGACGTTGACGGGGCTTCCTGGCATTTTTGGCTTGCTTTTTCCTTGAAAATTGGCCCAGAGTTCCAGGCCAGCGTCTGGGACGCTGCCTGGGACGCTGCTAAGACGCTGAGCTTTTTCTCCCGCTTCCGGTGTCCGTTTGATGCGTGGTTTTCGCCCAAAATTCCCGTTTTTCAATCCCTACATGTAAATCACTCAATTCCATCAAAAGTAGGGCCATTCTTGGTTAAACAAGGCTTAATTTATCAAGTTAATTACATTTTACTTCCAACCAAAATGGCCCGATCATGTCCTCATCTTCTTGTATGTATAGGATGTTTTGGAAAGTAGGAGCATCAACAATATCAAGATTGAAGAGTTATGGTCATTAATTTCCATTAGGAATGGACTTGTTGTTTCATGTTTGGCTCACATGAAAATAACAATCAATTATGACTTGGTTTATGTATGATTCTTATGTATGATAATTCTATGTTGTTATTGTTTTATAGATGAAAATATGGTTTTAGATGCTAGAACAAACTAAAATAATAAAACATAAATCATCATGGAGTTTGTTTTTTTTTAAATGAAAAACTTAACATAAGATGTTAAAATGGGTTTTATAATAAAATGGTTTTATTCTTAAAAATCCAAATGTCAACTTTGAAATTTGTAATATGAGTTAAAATATATATTTTAAATACTCATACAAACTCCAAACTTTAATGATAAAGGATGTTTATTAAAAAGACTATGATGGTTCTTATTGTGTTCAAACTCAAACTTAATGTAGGATATTAATTGAACACAAAGTAATAGTTAATAAAATGGAGATTTTATGTAACTAAAATGACCATGTGATGAATTTTTTTTTTTTTCAAATTAATTAAAAGATACCATGTTCATTGGATACATGCAATCTACATGATACCTTTATATTTTTCAAAACTAGAATTGTAAAACATACAAACCCTTTTTAAGAATTCAAATATACGCCATTCTTTTTATAAACACTTGTGTATTATTTGAATGATCCTTGTTAGATAAGGATTACATTGCCACATGGATTGGGCTTATGATAAATGAGGTGATTTTGTCTTATTGATGGATTAAGAGATACCTTACCATTGGTTATGGTCAACATCACATATTTCTCAAGTAGGACGATTTAATTGGGAATTTCTTGTAATAAAGGAAACCTAAGAAAGAGAAACCTGATGCGTTGATGGGATCAAAACATGCCAAAAAGATGTTATTTAAAAGTATCTCATAATTCCAGTAGTTGCATTGGATGTGACCGTTAAACGTTATCCACCAATTTGAATAAAGTAAAGGAATAAGTGCTACCTAACCATTGTTTTATTTCAACTTGGATTCTAGACTTTAATAATTAAGGTTTTGTGAACATAAAAGGGAATTAATTATTAAATATTTAATATATAAAATGCTAAATGAATTTTGTAGATGGCCCCAAAGAAATTAAAATCAATTGATCCATCACTACAATTTATTTTATTGGAAGATAGATTAAGCATGTACAATTTTCCCTCATGGTATCAACATTTGAGAAATGTGCAATTATATGAAAAATACGTGTTATTCAAACCTTTCCCGATTGAGCCACCCACCACCTCCGTAGAAACTTTCATGGATTGGTGGATGCACCATGATTTCTAGAACGTAAAACTGACACTTTTTATCCGAAAATAGGTGGTGAGGATAGTCTGCTTGTACTATATGACATGGGTCGTGAATGTGCTTTGTCACAGATCAGGACACTAGACATGGGTCACAAGTAATCTTTCTCGTAACGTTTGGTAAAAGACAACTCCTTAAAAGCAATTATGGTTTCATTTTTAGCTATACCTTATAGTAAAGATAACTGGAAACCATGCGAACGAAAGAGTTTTATTAAACCTTAGAGATTTTATCTCAACTAACAAGGTGCTAAAAAGTTAACTTATTACAATGAAAATAAATAGGTGGTTGGGAGTATTGTCATTTGGAGAAGGATGGCACAACAATCATCATGCATGTTACTATTCAGCAAAATTTGGTTTAGAATGGTGGCAAATTGATATGACATGGTATGTAATATGCCTCCTTGAAACTATTAGGATGTCGACTGATGTTAAACGACCATACCAAATTGATATTTAAAGAAAGGCTGTTCCTTCCAAAACTTGATCATCCTTACTCTAGTGTTGGTAATAGGAGTTATGTAACATCATTTTTTTTACTTATACCCTTTCATATGAAATTTGAAAAACGTCATTTTAAGGCTCAACCCAATTCTAATATTACAAAAGTCGGACCTTATAATAACCTGATATGATACACATGAAGCAACCGTATCTTTTATTTTTTATACGTCAATTTATTCCTTCTAATAGTTTTCTCTCATTGAAAAATTGATACAAATATACTATTTGAAATCAATGAAGAACATGTCTTATATTTTCTCTATCTTCCATTCCCTTTTTGTAACTAAATAAATGTGTAGGAGACCCAAACATAATGATAATTACTAAATTCTCATTGATTTTCAAGTCTGATTATTACACATATGTATACACCATAAATAGGTTATGAACCGATTATACAACATAATGGGCTAACCTATACAAACTGGGCTAAATGTATGATACACTAACTCCACTTCGGTTTTATTGGGCGGGAGGCTTTCAGACATTCAAACTGATTGGAAATCATAAAATAGAGAAGTTGATAACCCTTTTGTGAAGATGTTTGTGTATTGAGAGATAAATGGAATGTGTATCAAATGAATAAGGCCAATAGAGAGTTTTTCGCAAATAAAATGAACATTGATTTCTATGTGTTTAGTGTGCTAGTGTTGTCGCAATACATAAATATGGATTTAGTCATGGGACATTTGAGGTCGTGGAGAAGATTATGAATCCAACATGTCTCAACAACCATATTTGCCACCCTACAATATTCTAATTCTACACTACGAGAGATAATTCCTTGGTGTATTGTGGACCAAGATATGAGACTGTCTCCCAAGATAACATAGTAACCATACGTATATCGATGGGTGAATGGGCATCCACCCCAATCGGCATTTGAAAAGGCATTAATGGTCAATGTTGAAGAGACATGTAGTTGATGTCCATAATCAAGAGTGCCAAGGACATAACACAATGTATGTAACGCCCTCATTTCCTATAAGATAGTAATTCTACTAAATGGATGAACATTGTCCTGAGGATCTAAAACTTTTAATTGAAATGTCAGAGTGTGGTTTATCGAAAGCAAAATACATTTGACTACACTAGCCTACAGACACGAGCGTTACTCTATTTCCTTAAAACACTATCTTCCAATAAATATTCTCCTTCCAAAAAGATTACGTCTCGCCTAAGGAATCTTATCTTTACTCTTGCTAGTCCCCATAAAAGCTCATGAACTTGGATACATGTCATTTTAACAAAACTCCTTCCAGTATTACAAGTTTTCCCGTTTCAGTTATATTGTCGGTAGATCATACAACTATTTCCTTTGAATCCATAACCCTCGGCGGGTTTTTCGTTAGAAAATCCATAAACTTTGATGGCTTTTGTTAGAAGTTAGAACATCCATAACCCTCAGTGGGCTTTCCAATATGAATAAAATAGCACAAAACAATTCCATTGACCGTTGAGCTGATTTCAGCATCTTCCCGGATTAGTGAGAGTGCGATCCTGAAGTAGGTGGTACTTCCGGACTCTATGCCTATCACCCAAGTCATAGCTAGTAACTACAACTTCAATACAATTTGTGATATCAAATGGGCGCTACCCATATAGATTACTAAGTCATGTCTACCGAAACCATTAATAATAAAACTCATAAGTTGTCAAACATAATCCAACATATCTCATTACAATTCCACCACGATATAATCAATAATAGCATACAACGCAATATATATATATATATATATATATATATATATATATATATATATATATATATATATATATATATATATTTCTAAGTAAAACGTTGTATAAAATCATAATATTAAACTTCCACGTATGTGTATTATTAAATAAGAATCTAACATTAATATTTTGCTGCAAAAACTTTCTTTCAATCACAATTTATGCCAAGATAATTCCATTGATATCATATATATATATATATATATATATATATATATATATATATATATATATATATATATATATATATATATATATATACAATTAGAATCGGGCGAGGACTCCAATTTTGGTGTTGACTGTGAGGACAAATCTAGACATCTAATCTTGAAAACTAGGTGGCTAAGATTCATTGTGAAAAATTGACACATCTTAAAAGCTTGAGGGGCTAGTTGTCTAAAAATTAAACCTAATGGGTGGATAACACAAATTAAGAAGAGTAATATAATAATTTGATCGAGTACCCTACCCCCATTGCGACACTTGTCACAATCTCGTTTGCTGAGTTTTTTTATGCCACTAACTTTGTTTTTGGGCCATAACCTTTTTTTTTGTAAAAAAAATTCTGAAAAAACCAAAGTTTTTAAAATTTAATTCTCTACAAAACAAACATCATTAAGAAATTTTGACAAAAAAAAATATTTTTTATTTTTTATTTTTATAAAAAATCAAAAATTCAAAAAATTCTCCAAAAATTATGAAAATTTAAAGGATCATTGTAGATATTATATTAGTAAGTTTGCAAAAAGAACTTTTTGAAAAAAAAGGTTTTTTAAGTGTTCATTTTTATATTTTTAAGTAAAAACACATCAAAATAGCAAAAAAAATATACACGATCCAAAAATATTAAGAACCAAAATATGTTTTATAAATCAAACTGTTATAAACTAATTATTTTATGAATCAAAACTATTAAAACCAAAATATGTTTTATGATCCAAGATCCAAAACTCGTTATGATCCAAAACGAGTTAAAAAAAACATAAAACGACAAAAAAAGAACTGAAAAAAAACTAAAATAAAAACAAGAAACTGAAAAAAAAACTAAAAATAATAAAAACAAAAAATAACCCGGCTAAATTATGTTGTACGGACGTAAGTAACATATGATTATATCCTCAAGTCAGTATTACGTTCCATGGACGAGCCGCATGCGATTACGTCAAATCCAATAATTACGTTTGACGTTATTGCCCTTAAGAAATTCAGTGGACGAGAATTGTACTCGTAGTACTCACCAAAATTGAAGTTATCACTGGATCCATACCATATATATATATATATATATATATAGGGTTGGGTTCTTGAGAGATTCCAAAAAACCATGAGATCTTGAAAACTTTTTCTGATTGGTCAGATCACAAAAATGCACGATTGTCATTTTATAATTCTCATTCTCATTTGATTTTGTTTTATTTTTAGCAAAAACATTAACAACTCCTAAAATCAAGGCTATTGGATTCGTGTTTTCAAATTTAAAAAAACATCAAAATTTTCTTTTGGTAAAATCAGATTTTTGTAATTTGAAAAAAGCATCAAAATGTTAAAATTATCGAAATAGTTAAAAAAAAGCATCACAATTGTAATTTTTTTTAAATCAGGTTTGTGATTTTCTTTATATCAAATTTCTAATATGTATGTTTTTTCTAATAGAATGCATATATGCATATTTGACTTTTTACATTGTATATCCAAAGATACATACATGCACATTTAATAATAGTTCATAAAAAACCCACAGAAAATATTTGTATTTTATAATATTCGATTGTCAAACTACCAATTTTTCAAAAAACAATAACATACAACTGTTTTGAACGATACATACGAAAATATACTAAATACAACGAAAATTCATGATATCTTCATTTTTCAGCTTTCACTCATTCAATTTGCTCGATATATTCTTCAAAATCTAAAAGAACGTTAATAAAAATTAATATAAATGTATATTCAAAAACATTAAAATAAATAAATACATGCATATATGCATATGAACAAATGCATATATATATATATATATATATATATATATATATATATATATATATATATATATATATATGCATGCATACATATGTATATGAACAAATTGATATACATATGCATATATGCACATACGTTTAATACACATGTGCACATATGTTTATGCACAAGTATTCACATTTGAACGAACATATGCACAAACATAAATATAAACAAATTATCATATATATATATATATATATATATATATATATATATATATATATATATATATATATACATTTATACACATGTGCATATATGCATCTATACACATGTGCACATATGTATTTATGCGTATATATGCATTACGCATATATGCACATGTCTTTAGATGAACGTCTGCAATAATACATCTATGCACAAACAAAAACATATGTATACAAATTATAAATGAATTATCATATGCATACATATATGCAAAAGTAAATAGAAAACATAGAATTACAAAAGAATGGTGCACGAGGCAGCGTTAATTCAACCTCGTGACTGTACCCAGCTTCAGAAACAATAAACGCCCTTCCGAAATTTGATTTGAATGATTTTTTCAAAATGTCACTTTGCCTTTTACAAAATTTGATTTGAATGATTTTTTTAATTTGGCATTTTACAGAACACTTGGTGGGCATATTGATATATACTCATCAAAACAAAAATTATCAAAAGCAAAACTACAGTCAATACCGGAACCAAATTGAAGATATAAAAACTACCATTTCTGAGGAGTAAAATAGAACCAGCATCTAGGTTATCAAGGTACCTACCTGTTCATGAGCATGCGCATATGGACAACAATATGAGGATCACGGCCCCTATTATCAAAAGCAAAACCGCACAATCTTCAGATTCGTTAATTTTGTGTTCGGGAACTATAACGAGATCGGAGATGGTGATTCTGAAATCGGAGAATGAGATCGGGAACTAGGCTGCCATCGTCACAACGCAACGATCAGTGAGATCAGAGAGAACAATAGATGGAGAGGTTAAGATCGGAGAGGACCACGACATCGGTTTCTATTGATTCGTTAATCGTCAAGATGGAAAGAACTCCAGCAACGGTAAGTCTAGTTTCATCATCACCGTCTATATCCATGGAAGGACCATCATCCACCTTGCGGGAATCGAGGGAACTCGATGGCTAGGGCACTTCTATTGTGCGAATCCGACCCACTATTTCTATTGTGGTCGTCGGAATTAGGCCACCAGAACCGGTGGTGGTCGTCTAAATCAGGCCACCAGCAAGGGAGGTCGATGGAAAACTTTAATGGAACGAGGGAGGGAGAACGGATCGATTGCCGAACAAGAGAGAGATGGGAATAGAGAGGGAGAGAGTGTGTGAGATACTATGCACGGTTAAGATTTTAATGGGGCTTAATTGTAGGGATTATTGTTTTTCAATACCCAATTTACCCTTATAATTGTATTTAAAAATCCAAATAAGACATTAAAAATTTTGATAATTACAAAACTGCCATATTTCATCCTAACCTTTTATATATATATTTTTGATCTAATGGTTCGGAGTCGGTTCTCAAGATCTCAGGAAAATATTGGATCTCAAAAGACCTAACTCACTCTCTCTTGAATGATCGGTTTGAAACGTTTCTAACTCCTGGTTTGAAACGTTTCTAACTCCTGAATGATCGGTTTAATTATCATTCAATTTCAAAATTAATTGTTATAATTCAATTTCAAACTTAATTGTTTCTTAATATCATATTATTTTTTAATGTATGGAATGATTTAGGAGACAATAGAGAGACAATTGACGTCATAATATTTTAAAGAACGATTCCAATCATAATAATGAATTTGATTTTAGTACCGGTGACATTCTCATAATCAATTATATTTATCAAAATACAAACCCGTAATAGTAAAAGTCAAAAGCAAGATGTCACGATACACAAATAAATTTTTTATGTAAAATTATTAATGCTTAGATATTCTTAATTAATAGTTTTTTGTATCATCCCATGTAATACACGGGCTTCACAACTAGTGTATATATATATATATATATATATATATATATATATATATATATATATATATATATATATATATATATATATATATATATATATATATATATATATATATATATATATATAATTATGATCAATTGAGGCCAAAGAAAAGGTTGAGATCGCGAGACCAGAACTGGGCATTTTATTATTTCAAATCTAGGGCTATGATTAATCCATAATTTTAAAATTATTAATATATTTAAATTTCATTAATTAAAATTAAAAGTAAGATAAGGGTATTATAGGAATTGACATTTGATCCATATTTATCAACTCCTAGAATTTCTCAATCTCTCTCCTCCCATATTTATTCTCTTTCCCTCTAACCTACGACATTTCTATCTTTGCATTTCCCACCCTATGACTCCCTCTCCTTTCAAGTCGTCGCCACCAGAGCTACTTCACGATCACCATCCTCGCTTCCTGCTGATATACAATAGTTCACCGCCGATCACCATCTTCACCACAAAGCAACCAACCCACCATTAGACCCGACTAAAGCAACCCACAGTGAACCAATTTCATCTACCGCATTTGATGAAATTACGATTTCAGAAAAGAGGAAAAACCCTCCGACATTTGATTGGTATTTGTCAAGCTACTCTAAAGTTATTGTTTTTTATTCTACAAAACACGAGCTCCGCCGGAACAAAAGAATCAATAAACATAAAAAAGTTATTTAATTTGTTCCAAACTAAATAACAGTTTTTTCGATCGGCAAAATTCCTTCGGTTCTAATTTATTGTCCAATTATTAACATCAACATGAAGTGCGTGTTCGGCACGCAGCGTTTGAGAGATTTTGGGAGCGTTTAGCGTTTAGCTTTTAGGAAAACCTTCGAAAAAATGAAAAAACATCGTTCGGCAGCAAGAGCTTTTAGCTTTTACTTTTAACAAAACGCTCATAATCCAAAAGCTATTTCATGTAGCTTTTGAGAGTGTTTAACGTTTGGCTTTTGATTTTTATATTATTTTACACTTCTAAAAGCTAACAGCTGCTTTTGCCGAACACTTCTGCAGTAACAAAAGGCACAGCTACCAGCTAACCGCTAACCGCTACCAGCTTCCAGCTAACCGCTAACCGCTTACAGCTAACCACTATCAACTACCAGCTAATTTTGCCGAACACGCCCGAATATTCATTGTTATATAGTTTTGATTTTCCTATTGTAGAATAATATTAATTAATTTTGAAATAGTTAGCGTTAATTCAACTTCCGTAATTATTTTTTGGACGAAAACGTATTTTCTTTGTTATGTAGTTTTGATTTTCATATTGAAGAATAATATTAATTAATGATTGGTGATTAACACTGTAATTGTATGTTTTTGTGTGTTAAAAGTATCTTTATGTGTTTATGTGTTAATCATTGTTGATTAACATACTAATAATAATCATCGACGATGAACAGTGTTAATCATTGATGATTAATACTATATATGTATGTTTGTTTTACAAGCGTCTAAGTATTAATCATTGATGATTAACACTGTAACAGTTACTTTTTATTATCATTTTAAATCATTGGTGCATTTTTATGTGTTAATCATTTATAATCATTATTGAGTATAACTAGAATTATTGATGATCATAAATATAATTGCATAAATAATTAGAATATCGGTTATAATCATTTCTGATTATAACGTTAGATAGGTTTAATATGACCATTAATCATTTATGTTTAATATGGTTATAATCATTTTCTGATATCCTTTAATTTGATTTTGCAGGTGTGTATCCAAAAACAACAATGATCATGGGTGTCTCATCTTTTTTCGTGTATGGTGCAACAAGAAAATTCGAAACAAACACAACGATGTGTGAATTCATTTATTGTTACCATTATATTCATTAATAAATATAACTTGAAATGTAAGAATTTAGATGTAACTTTTTATTTTGTTAATGTTTATTAGTTTAAAGTTAGAGGTGTAGTCATCTACGGTTATAATTAGAGGTGTTTTTATTCCTTCAAGATTAAGAATATTTTGAAATTTTTATCTTTATATCATGTTCTATTCATTTTATATTTTACAATTGTATATATTTTTATTTTTTAGAGATCTAATCATTTATGATTAGAAGTACATTATGTTTTATAATCATTTATGAATGAAATCATATAAATCAAATGATACAATGAAAAAAATATTTTGACGGAAAAATGATAATTACTATCTATTAATAAAATAAAATAAATTAGTAAAAACATTAACATTATATAATATGAAATTATTAAAAAATAAATATTAATTAATCAGTTTTTTTGTAACTAACAATCATAATCCTATATTTTAGGAAACTATAATTTTGTTATAATTTAATGGAAATACATAATTACTAATATGTCCTTATAAATTGAGTGATCCAGAATTGTCTCGCGGTCTCAACCTTTTTGTTGCCCTCGGTTGATCTTCTCTCTCTCTCTCTCTCTCTCTCTCTCTCTATATATATATATATATATATATATATATATATATATATATATATATATATATATATACACACACACTTACATATTTATATATATACATATATATATATATATATATATATATATACACTTACATATATATATATATATATATATATATATATATAAATCATGTTTCATAAAACTGTAATTTTAACGTGCACTCAGTTTTAGGAAAATATTACATGACTCATCCGAAACATAGGTGTATGTTTCACTTCCTGAAATAGTCCCCATGATAACTTCTTAATTTAAATGGTTAAAAATTGTATCTAATGTCACTAACCAAATAAACATAACTATTATTTTTATTTTATATAATAACGTATTCAATTATTTTGTATATCGCATGGTTCCAATATATAAATGGTTACTAACCAAAACACATATTTTATAAACCTAATTAATAGTATTTATGTTATGTAATAACACATTAATAATAATTTACCATACCTCTTGGGTCTAATATAAAAATAATTACCAACGTAATAAATTTAATAATATATAACACATATTATTTTACAATCAATCAAAATTTACTAATCAATAACTTATGTAATTAATGTCATACAACGTGCCTAATTAATACTAGTTGAAAATACGGGTGTTACAATGCCCTCTTCCTTAGAATATATTTCGTCATCGAAATCAGGCTAAATAAATAATTGAGAGTAATGTTGCCTCATCTCATTCTCGGGTTCCATTGTAATATTAGCACATCCATGATGCTTCCATTCAAATTTGACCAGTCTGAATTCCTGTCTATGTAACTTCTTGGTCTTTATATCTAATATGGCAGTAGGCTCTTCTACATATCGAACCTTGTCATCAACGTGAATGTTTGCATATGTATGGCGTTCTCTTCGTTTGCTAAACATTTTACGTAGATAACATACATGAAAGGTATTATAGATACCTTATAATCTGGTGGTAAATCTAATTGATATGTTTGTGATCTAATCCTTTCTATCACTTTAAAAGATCCAAGGAAACATGGACTAACTTTCTCTGCTTCTCGAATTTGATCACTCATTTCCAAGGTGATATCGTAATCATAACTTTATCTCCCATCTGGAACTCCATCAGACGTCTCTTCTTGTCTGCATAACTTTTCTGTTCGTCTTGTGCAGATTTTAGACGTTCTCAAATAACTTTGACTTTATTTGTTGTCAGGCATACTAGCTTAGGTCCCGCAAATTGTTTTTCTCCTGCTTCTAGCCAACATACAGGACTTCTACACTTCCGTCCATAAAGTGCGTCAAATAGTGACATGTCAATGCTAGAATGATAACTATTATTGCAGGCGAATTCTACCAATGGCAAGGTTATATCTCAATTTCCATTAAAATCAATTGCACAAGTTCGAATTATACCCAAAAAGTCTGGATTGTCGTTTCACTTTGTTAATCTGTCTGGTGATGATAAGTTGTACTTAAGTTCACTCTTGTCCCCAACTCTCTTTGTAAAACTTCCTAGATTTGGAGGTGAAGCGAGTATCTCTGTCTCATAAAATAGACAATGGCACTCCACGCCTGAGACAAATTCATCAATATATAACGTGGATAACCCATCAATCGACCAATTTTCCTTCATTAGTAGGAAGTGTGTGCTTTTTGTCAATCGCTCTACCATTACCCATTGAATTATGACCCTTTAATGTCTTATACAAACTCATCGAAAAGTCCATAATGACATGATGCCATTTCCACTCAAGTATGTCTAATAACCGTAGACCACCATATAGTCGTTGGTGCTCAGTTTTTACTTGTACACATGTCACACACTTTTCTACATACCTTGCCATGTCCAACTTCATCACATGCCACCAATAATGTAACTTCAAATCCCTATACATCTCGGTGGTTCCTAGATGAATGAAATACCTGGATTATCGTTTTAGGATTTTAATTACCGTTTTAGGATTTAAATTATCGTTTTTAGGATTTAAATTTTCATTTGTAATTGTTTGCTTTATTAAATGAAATGTTATTTTCTATTGTAGTTTTATTTATTTTATTTTAAGCTAATAAAAATATTTTTAAAAAATAAAATTGTGTAAGTTGAGAGAGTTCAAAAAAATGAGTTTGTTGTGTTGTGAGTTGGGAAAAATTAACCCCATAGGTAAAAAGATATAACCTTTTGGTTTCAATGTAATTAATAGTGCTACACAAAAATTTCTATGTAACTTGAAAATTTAATATCACTTATGCTAAGGATTATCTCTTGTATTAGTACTCTTTGTTTTCAGCTACTATTATTAAATTACTTGTAAAATCAAACTTCATGTTTTAAAGAGGAAAATGGCATTGAATATGTTATAAGATAATAGTTGTTGTGCATTAATTGGCGGGACAACGTATGTCTTAAAGTGGCCCGATTGATTATGGACCGACTGTGTTCCTAGGATATAATTGAAGATAAATGATATTGGGACAACGCATGTTCCATGGTGAATGTCTTTGAAACATTATATGCATCTACCCCTTTTAAATTACAAGTTCGCATTGCATTTATCTATAAGGTATCTTCTACTTCTTGTTATTATTGTTGACATAACTCATTAAAATATCCAACCTTTCAAGCTTTTGTTATATGTACGTGTAATATACATCTCGAGTGCTCGCTGCGTGATAGATGTAAGGTTAAAGTGTAGGGAGAATATTGAATTTTGAAGGAAGAAGAACTTCTCGGATGCCAACATTTAAAAGAACATGTGGATAACATCTTAGGATTGTGGACGTTAATTTTTGTATAACGAATGGTATTGTTTGTAAAACAATATATTACTGCTAGACTTGACGTTGTATTCTAATATTAGTATGTGGTGTATTAGCTCTTAATTTCGTTGCTTTTGGGTTGTACGAGCACACTTTACGATGATCTTAAATATTGTTTTATCTGATAAATTTGGCGGTATCATTTTGTTGCTTTTAATGTTACAAGGAAGACCTTTACTAAAAAAGGAAAAGGAAAGAATAAAATATTTACCTAAATATAATAAATTAAATATTAGTGTATCCTATATTTAACTCTATGATAATACATAAATTTGGTTTAAGATAAGAAACTTTAACTATATATTTCCTTGAACTTTAATATTTGGAAATATTTCCAAGAGTAAAAAAATATCAAATGATTTATATAATTGTTTTAACTTGAGGGGGACATTTATTTATAGAATAAAAAAGCTTATTGAGTTGGTTTATCATGACGATATGGGATCAAAATTTCCTTCATAGTGTGTTATTTTGTGTCATTTTGTTATCCCACATCGCTTAAAACACAATTGAAGAGAAATCAAACATCTATAAGTAAAGAGACTAATATAATTTTCATCCCACATAGCTTAAGAAACAAATTTCAAGGAAAAAAACATCTATAAGTATAGATGTTAAAATCATTTCTCTCATATCTTTGCTCTTTTGTGTTCTTCATTGTAACCAGATTAGGAATCAGTTGCAACATTCCATGAACCTTTGGTTTTAGTTTTAGGATCGTTTTCGTAAAAGTTGGACGGGTACTAACTGATGTCCACTTCGATCTATTTTTTCTAATAAATTAAAATTAATGTGGTACATGATAAAAATTCATCTTAAACTATATTGATTAAATTACATTTATTATAATATTTATAGATATAAACATATTTGTTTGAACTTTGAAGGATTATGTTTGAATGTTCGATGTGCATAAATCTTATGAAAGCGAAATAAAATGTTTACAACGTTGTCATCACACATCGAACTGCGGGCACGACTTAATATGAACGTGCAACTCAATTGGTATTTTAATAGTTTTAAACTCATTTAAATAGTCATCTTTTTAGTTTCGATGATTTTGAAATAGAATAATTGTTAAAACTTTGAGATAAAAATATTTTTTTATGATAAATTGACCACTAATTAATAATATATTTTAATAGCATGTTTCTAGATTCTAATGTATGCCTATCTATTTATAATTGAATTTAAAAAAGTGGTTATGTAACTTTTTCGAGTTTTGGATGCAAACATGATATTTATTATGATAACAATTTATGTTTAATATATTATACGTTTAGATTATATATAAAGTTCAAATTTTTTTAGTAATATTCATCTTCATTTTTGAGTTTTAATAAAATTTCTACGTATATACATATTGGTAAATCGACAAATGTTTACACCAGTGTCACTTTTTACAAACGACACACTATAAACTTTAAACTTAGTCAAGTTTTTAAAAGTTTTAAGTAAGGAACTAACTACGCATATACATATTGGTGAATCGAAAAATGTTTACACCAATGTCACTTTTTAAAAACGACATACTATAAACTTCCAACCTAGTCAACTTTTTAAAAATTTTAACTAATTTTAATTTTACTTTTGAGTTTCAATACTTTTTAGAGTTGAAACTAAATAGTAAAAATCTTTTAAAACTTGTCATAAAAAAAGGTTTCCATGATAAAATGATCATAAATTAATAATAGACTTGAAAGATCAAGTTTGATGGATAATGAAAACAAATGAATTGTATTATATAAGAGAAAGAGAAGAGGTCATATATGTATGTGAACCAATGTGGGATAAAGAAAAAATCTCAAATTAATGTGATAAAATATTTAAATTAATAAATTGATTATATTAAGTGGGAATTTGAAAAGTCATGGAGGTTTCAAATGCATGTGGTGAGAGAAAAAATGCTTCCTTTATAAAATATAAGATAAGATAAGATAAGATAATATATTCAGTTATACAATATAAGCATTTTTTAAATAATTGTTGTCTTAAAATTAAGCAAGTTGAAAAATTAGTTCCGAAAATATTTATGTATTTTCAATACTAGTGGTTTGCCCGCGCAATGCGGCGGGACGCTAGGGGGGGTTGAGGGAGAGGGAGGACAAACGTTCGCCAATTTATTTTGTTTCCACGGTTTGTTTTCTTTAGGCTATAAGTTATTCGGTTTTTGGGTAATTCAGTTTGTATCTGCGCAATACGGTGGACGACCGAACTGAGGGGAAAAGGTGAGGGGGAGTAAGGTCTCGCAATTAATTTACTTTCTAATGTTAGTTTTCTTTGGGTATGAGTTATTCGGTTTTCACGTAATACGGTTTGGTAAGCTTTATAAATAAACGAATAATTTCCTTTCGGTTAATAGTTTTTTTACATGAAGCGACCGAACAGGAGAGAACGCAAATCAACGACCATTGGTTTTCAATTCATTTGGTCATATTACAGGGAAGTCCTATCCGTCACTCGATCATAGCTGGTAGAGTATAATATTAGTGTTAAAATAAATCTAAAAAGATAAAAAAAAAGCTCATGGTAAAAAGTTAAGACTTTTGTCAATATTCAACCACGCAATACAAATAATATGAACATACAATGTTATAATAAGAATAAACAAAAGTATATTCCAATAGTAAGAAAAAATGAAATGAAATTTGGTCATTCTTGTATTTAGCCTTTTTTTTCTTTAGTTCCCTTCTAGTCTCCTCAGTTATTTCTTGTTATCCGGACTTTCCATCTAACCACCCAAGAACAAAATCAGCTAAAACATTTAAGTTTGTATAATCGTGATTCAGAAAAAACGAAACCAACACTTGCTAGGATATGATTGGTTAGTATGATGCTATTCAACACTTCAAATCTAAACCTATGATGCTATTTAACACTTAGAACTTAAAGTAGGATGCTATTAACACTTGGAAGTTATATGTAGAATGTTATTTAACACTAAAAGGGTTAAAAGTTGGACGTGATCTAACGCTTATAAGTTAAAAGTACAATCGATTTTTGTCACCTGATATTTAATAAAATATCTAATAGCTGGCCACCTGATAAGGTCCTTATCACAAGAGTAAAAATTATACTTATTGCAATGGGATCGAGATGCATAATTATGGTTGTTACAATTTGTACAAATCCAATCTCCACACGTCATTGCTTCACCCTAATTTAAGGGATGAAAATGTTTAAAACACATATATTTAAGATAAAATAAAACAAAATTTCCAAAAGTACCCTCTTCCAGAAGTGTTAGCATTGTCATCATATGAGAAATTTCTAGGGTCATTTGCAAATGTTGCATTGCTGTTGAGCTTCCATCAGGATATGGTGCTGAATATGAGTGTTACAGCCATAATCTCTGAATTTTGAAATATTTAAGGGTAATTATGTTACACTAAAACTATATTATGAAATTTAAATTACGTCTCACTAAGTTTTATAATATTACCTGTCTAGCATTCAGTCGTTTGTAACCGCAATCTTGAACAATTACTTCTAATACCAATAGTTTTGTTCCGAAAGCTATAGAATTGATCTGTAAAATATTAATCAGAAAGTGATTCAAGCTATATAAACATAGTCAGCTTGCCATTATAAAGATGTTTGCTAGTCTATTTGAAAAGTTCGGTGGCCACCGGATAGAATGGGAAAATTACAAAAACCAAAAATGTGAACCTAAATAAATTTTTTATAATGATTATTTAACTTCAATAACAAACCTAAACAAATTCCATAGGTACTATATACAGAGTAGTTGAGAACAATAAGTCTGAAAGTAGCCATCTAACTTCAAAAACGGATAAAATCATTACAAAAACCTCAAATGACCAAAATATTGCAAAAGGAAACATTAAAGGACCAAAACTGAAAAAAAAAGTTACATAAAACAAATATGCATAGTAATTTCAAGAACTCACCAATGAGATATGTTTGACATTCAACCAGGCTACCAGGCCTCTCATTTCCTGTATAACAAATAAACCAACAGTTATTAACCCATTCACTAAGAAAATAAATCAAGAAACAACCACACACAGCCAAATACACACAAAACCACTCAGTTACACAAACATAGCCACACACACATACACAACATAAAGTCTAGGGGCCAAATTGAAATGGAACCATGAAATAAGGACCAAACTGGAAAAAAGTCAAATTTTGGTTAACCCTGGTAGAATGCAAGGATCTTTAAAAACATGCCCAAGCAACATCACTTTACTCGATCTTCATCTGCTTGCAAAATATTGGTTAACAAATAGATACTGATTAAGAATCTTATTATCGACTTAAGAATTAAAAAAAATTTCTTTGATGGAAGATTTATTCTACCTTTTTTGACTAATGATGATCTTCAGACACATACCTTCCTTCTTGCAACTTTCCAACACAAATCCACCTACAAGATGAAGCACAAAAACTTTATTACTTATCATCCATATATACAAAGCTGATTAGAAAATAAATATTATAAATTAAATGGAAACCCAACCATTATCGTTCCCACTAACATTTGTTGTAGCTGGTAGTTTTGGTGGAAGAACCTTGATTGAGAAGAAAATACACAGGCTTTATGAAATGCAAGGTACAAACAAAGTTCACCCGACAAATGGTTCACATATGATAAATTTATAAAACATTTTGATGCAGAAAAATGTAGCTATATAGAGTAATGTGTATATTACATATTTACATTATTACCCTAAAAGATAAGCAAATTAATGTGTGTTTCATCCGACATCAAAGCTGTATCATCTACCTCGTTTACCTATTCCATTTCTCAATAAGGGCTACAACCTGTAGGAAATACATAAAAAGAATAACACGTTAGATGGCAGGGAGGTTAGTAATGTGTGTTTCTCAGTAGCATCGTGCTGATTTAACGTCATTCTCTAACCAGCCAGAAAACTGAAGTTCCCAAACCCACCCTTACACTTAAACCTCTGGTTTAGTGGCGGTTTCTCAATAGACCTTGGTAACATTGTATAAACAAATATTCATTACGAATCTTGAACAAAATAGAATTTGCACAAAAATGAGTTGAAAAAATAGTTTCAATTGCATCTTTTACATGTTCAGTGTTCAAAGCAGAAGTCAACCAAACCTATAAATTCAAACGAAGGTGCACTGATAGAGAAAAGGTGCCGTTGATTTCCATATTCGCCAACGTTTTGGTTGTGTGTGTCTCGACAAAGTGAGATAAAGAGGGTGAGTGGCAAGTGGTGAGGGTGGTGCGGCAAGTAGCAAAGTATGGTGGTGGTAGAGGGGAAGTGTCGTTGATTTCCAGAACACTAAAGAGTTTTTGATACTGGGAAGGTCCGGTGACGAATAATTTTGGTGATGAATAGGTTAGGGTTTTAGATAGAGGAAAAGGGAAGTAGTAAAGTGACGATGTGTGGAAGAAACCGAAGGCCTAAAGATGTGAATGTGGAACCATGTTTGTGCCGAAGAAGAAGAGTAGTGTGTTTCTACCAAGAAGAAGAAGAGTAGTGCAGAGTATGCGTGGATGGTTTAAGGCGGTGCCAGCATCGAGGTGGTACCGATGGTGGAAAAAGTGGTTGCCGGTGGGAGTTTTAATGGATTCAGAGAGAGATTGTAAGTTCAAATGATATAGAGTCAAAATTCGTTAGAGCAAATGACGGAGGGTTTGTTTTATATTTTATTGAAATGGTATCAGGGTCTCTTAGAACACGGGAATAAGAGTTTTAATGCATTTGGAACTTGTACTTTGTGCATATTTATTTGGACTTCTTAATTTTAAGAGTTTCATTTTTAGAAATTAATATAAGCATTTGTTCCGAAAATATTTATGTACTTTCAATAAGTTCCGTCGTTCTCATGCTTCAATATATTCGGTTATACAATATAAGCATTTGTTGACTAATTGTTGTCTTAAAAATTAAACAAGTTGAAAATTTAGTTTCTGGAAATATTAATGTTTTAAGTTCTGCTTTATTTTTACTAGTCATTTTGCTCAATAATAAAAAGAAAAAAAATTAGATTAACCCTCTAATTGTTTGTCAAAACTAGCAAAAAAAAAAAAAACAATTAAAAGAACACCAATTAGTCGCTGAGTGACCCGTATTGGGTTGCGATTTTAACTCATGAACAGCAATTTTATCATGAGCCAGCTTATGGGCCTCTAGTAAAAACACCACTAGTATTTTAGTTTCCAGGCTTTACATTGTCACTTGAGAGTCAAACAAAAAATCCACTAATGGACGACAGAAATACTTTATTTGGAAATTTTCTAATATTTATCTAAAATTCTAGTTAGATATTCATAGATAAGTATTTGTATATGTTATGCGTTAATTTTTTTTATTTAAAGTTAAAGAAAATCGAGATAAAATCATCAAATTCTAATATCAAATGAGTTAAAGAAAATGACATATAACTTAGAGGAAGTCACAATAAAGTAGAAAATTATAGGAATCTTAGATGGGGAGTCTCATCTACGATTTATTCTACTAAAGTGAGATTGTACAAGCGTTTAATGCATAACTTTATACATTAAACAATTGTACAATCTCATTTAAAGAGACAAAATCGCATATAATGCTTCTTATCTGCGATTTTCTCTCCTAAAATAAGATTGTACATGTGTTTAATGCATAATGTTACACATTAAACATTTATACTATCCTAGATAAACAAGTATTTAATATACAAGGAAATCATATGTGATTATACAAGTGTTTAATACATAAAGTTACGCACTAAACAATTGTATAATCCCAAAGAAGGAGACGAAATCACCGAAGAGGCTACCCATTGAGATTTTTCTCTAACTCCATAGAGATTTCTTCTAACTCATATGAGAATTTTTCTAACTTATGTGAGATTTTTTTTATTTTTATAAAATTTTCTTTAACTCATCTGAGATTAGAATTAGATTGGTTCATTTAATTAGATGGTTTCATATGCAATTTTCTTTAACTTAATATATAAATATACACAAGACTAAAACATTATATATATATATATATATATATATATATATATATATATATATATATATATATATATATATATATATATATATATATATATACACGGTTATCATACTTTCAATTTTAGATGAATATTAAAAAAGTTCCAAATAAAGTATTTTCGTCTTAAGGACTAGTTTAAATCCATAACACCCTCTATCAAATTATTTATTTCTGTTAATTAATTTAAAACACATGCAATATATGTAATATAAATAGAAATATGTAAAATAGCATATTTTTATTATCTGTTAAAAGCAAAATTTTTAGAAACTGGTGATTAGTACTACATGGGCCTGGGCACAGACCAAACTACATTAGTGGGTACTGGGTAGGGATATGATGAAAGCAAAGGGGAGTAGGGATACGGAACCATTAAATTTTCACCCAACGAAAGTAAAGAGGGGAACATTGGTTGTATCTAATATTTTATATGCATTTTAATAAACTCATTATATGTGGTCATAAGAAAAATCAAGAGTATCCTACGTTACTTTTAACTCTACCTATAAACTTACAGAAAGAGTCCTTAATTGACTAAACTTTTAAAACTTGAATACCGTGTAATAAATAACTTAGGGTTGTGCATCAAACCGCATAAACCGTCCACACCGCACCACACCGCACCGCGGTGCGGTTTGCGGTTCGTAATTTTTGTAAACCGCACTATGCGGTGCGGTTTTCGGTTTATAGTTACAAAACCGCGGTTCAAACCGCACCGCACCGCACTATATATATATATATATATATATATATATATATATATATATATATATATATATATATATATATATATATATATATATATATATATATATATATATATATATATATATAATACGGAATTTAGCATATTAAAACCGCACAAACCGCATTCAAACCGCATAAACCGCCCGCACCAAACCGCAACGCACAATGCGGTTTAGGACCTTTGTGGTGCGGTCTGCGGTTTTGCCTCTAAACCGCACCGCACCGCATCGGGAACACCCCTAAAATAACTAATACGTAGCTCCTTACTTTATCGTCACCCCACAAGCGAAATTGTGGGAATTGATAACGTGATTTTATATTGCATATTTTACGTATTATTGGACTGTGTTTTAGTTATTTTATCTTTGTAAAATGACTTATAATGCTCATTTTTAGTACAAGTTGCTTTGTATGCAATTTATGTTAAAATGCAAGGTCTAAAGTGTAAAATTGGTGAAGATAGATATGAGAAATGAAGGATAATGGTTAGGAGAAACTCGCTACGCGGGGAATTGCTATTCGCAGTGTCAGGTGTTGGATAAGAACGTGATCTGAAGTTGACTTGAATTTCAAAACGCGAAAAACCGGGATAAGGCAAGACTTGTGACGCGAAAAGCCATAGGCGGCGGCGCGAGCCACCAGATCTCACACCTATATATAAATAGAGGTTTCTAGGTCGAATTTCAAGGAGCGAAGACTGATCCATCGAGTAGAACTCTGACATCTTTGACTCAATTTCGTCATATTTCAGCTTTACACTTGATAGTTGGTTAGTTTTAGTTTATTTGCAACATTTGGTTTTTGTATCGAACTTTTGTGCTACGAGTATTCTATTCCGCATCAAGGAATTTCTCTAACCATAGAGGTTAACTTTTAGTTCAAAGAGTAATCATTAGGCTCCTGTTTTTGTTTTGGTTTTGGGTTTTGAGAACGAATGGTTTTGTTTTATTTCATGAAATATTCAATTTTAGTTCATTTGTTGTTTAATCTATAGTTCAAGCATAAACTTGATTTGTTTATGATATTTGAATTTGATTTGAGTTTGAAGTGTAGTAATAGGCCTCCTATAAAGTGACATAATAGTACAGTTTTGTTATCGATACAACAATGCCAACACGAACTCCACGGTTCGATCCTTACTTATCCTAGCTATTGGATAGTAAGGTTTTATCTAGTATATTTGATTGTGCAACGACTATGATGTGTCAAATTTTGGCGTCGTTCCCGGGTTGCGCTAACTTTGGGCATGCGTACACGTCGAGGTGAGCAATCATCACCTCTTTTGTTTGATCATGATCGAAAGAACTGCTAGAAAGAATCGAGTTGTTCGAAATCTTTTTAATATGCATTTTGACGATGTTTTAATAGAAGACATTAATAATGAAACACCAAAGTGAGGTAACGGGGGACCATCCGGTTGTTCCCCAGTTCCAGTTAACACGAATGGAGCATCGTTCAGTAATAGTGGTTGTAATAATGCAGGGCCATCCCATGTACAAGTAGCACCACCTATGCAAGCAATACTACAACCACAACCCAATCCTCGTGGACCCAATGGTAGGACCGGCCCGACCTGGGGAATGCATAACAATGGCATACCACGTCAACGCCAACCTCAACAACAGTTACCACAACAACAAGTGCAACAACAGCAACACCAAGCTTAGTTAGGAGACTTGGAATACGAAGATGGAGATGAAGGCTGTATGTCAAACTACAATCAGGGCAATCAGTGGAATCAAGGTGGAGGACCTTGACAGAATAATAATCGGAATTGGTGGGAACAACGATATTATTACAACAATTTATACAACGATGGTAACTTCGTTCCTCCCTTGTATTTTCAGTAACCAATCAGGCAATCTGTTACCTCTCATTTCAAGCCGAGGGAATATGATGATTCGTCACCTATATTATTTGCAGAAGGGAGGCATCAAGTCGAGATTCGACCTCAGCTATTGGGCGTTTTGCCCGAGTTTAGGGGTTATAAGCAAAATGGCCCCTACAACCATTTATATGAGTTTTTGGCAATTACCAACGTGAATGTCTCACGTGTTGATAATTGTGGCTCATTTAGACAACTTTTATTTCCTTTCACGCTTAAAGACAAATCCGAGTACTGGTTCACGTCCCTGCCTCCCAATAGTTTTACTACTTGGGAGCAGCTTAAAACTAAATTCTTGCAGGAATTCTACCCAGCCAGTAAGACATCGGAGATACGCAGGGCCATCCAGGACTTCCAACTGAAGCCAGGAGAAGAATTCCATGAATCTTTTGAACGTATGAAGGAATTATTACATTCTTTCCCACATCACGAGTTTCCTCGATGGCAATTGGTCAAGTTCTTCTTCGATTGGGTAGACAGTACAAGCCAAGCCATGATTAATGCCTCATCTGGAGGCACAATCATGATGCAAGATAGCGACACGGCCTGGAGGTTTTTGGAGCAATTAAGAAACGGGTCCAAGACCAACTATTCTGCTAAGAAACAATATACCACTACATCAGCCACAGTGGAAGGGGATGAGAGTACATGGAAAAAGAAAATACAAACATAGGTGGGTGCCCTGGGTAAAAAGTTCAACTATTTGCTCTCGACACTCAGAGACGAAAAAGGAGCGTATATTCTGCACGGTCAAACTATTTGCAACAACTGTGGGGAAATTGGTCGCAACTGTGATAATTGCACGATGACACGCGAAGAAGTTAGTCAGATTCATGCGTATGGTCAGTTTCACAATACTCCACGGCCGTTTAGAAATAACAATGAAGGAGGATACAATAATCGACATGGAGGTCATCAACAAAAAAATCCATATAAACAAAGACAACGTCCGTCAACAAATATTAAAGATACAACACCCTCGAATGATGAAGAATTCAGCAGCAAGCTTGATAAGCTGTTGGAATTCCTTGTCGAAACTTAGCAAGCAGAAGAGATAAACTCTCAGTCGCTCTTAAGGATGGGGAGTCAGCTTATCAAGTTGGGGGAAATGATCGATCAAGATTAATACAAACTCCGCTATGCTTCTCAAGCAAATTCATCACAAACAAAGAAGGAGCAGCAAGTAAATGAGGTGAATACTTTGTGAAGTGGGAAGAAGGTCGATAATAAGGTAACTGATCCACTTGTTGATGAAGATAGTAATGTAGAGGTCGTCTTTGACAAAAATGAAGAGCTTGAGAAAAAGCCAAAGGATGATAAGGGAACCATGAAGAAACCTGAGGTCAAATTCGAAGCTGGAGAATCAAGTGGCACCACCCCTTACCCAACATCCTTAGAAAAGCTAGAAGTACGCCCTTTTGGGAAAAGAGAACCTCAGATGGAAGAGATGTAGGAGCTATTCAGCCAGGTCAAGGTCAACATTCTGATGGTCAAGCTCATCAAGGAAGTTCCGACATATGCCAAATTTCTGAAGGATATGTGTGTTCAGAAGCAAAAACTTCAGGCGTACCTTCCTTAAAAGATCAAGTTGATGGAATATGTCAGTTCTATAATTTTGGATACTCTACCATCCAAGATGAAGTATCCAGGAGCTCCTTTGATTATGGTGAATCTGGGTGATGTGAACGTCAAGAAGGCGTTACTTGACTTGGGTGCCAGTGTCAACATCCTTGCAGGACAATTATTTGATACGCATGAGTTTGGAACCCTGGAGCGAAATGATGTTATATTACAATTGGCTGATAAGTCCATAAAAATTTCACATGGAGTGCTCTCTGATATCATCGTCAAGGTGGAGGATTTCTATTACTCCATAGATTTCCTAATTTTGGATACAAATTAAGCTTCAATGGAGGAGCAATCAACAATCATTCTTGGGCGTCCCTTCCTAGCCACAACCAATGCCATATTGATTGTCGTACAGGAGCAATGGGGGTTTCCTTTGGGGACAAACAACTCAAGATTAATGTTTTCAGTGCCAACAACGACATGGTTGAAGAATATGAGTGCTTCTAGATCGACATCTTAGACGAACTAGTGTGACAGTGTACTCCTGACATCTTATGCTCTAATCCTGACGAATTCTCAGAGATAATTGATGATGATGTGACAACAGTGGAAGATGAAAAGAAGACGAAAGAAGGACAAGTCGTAGTCTGTTGGCAAGTTGATAAACTTCCAGCAGAAATCATGAAGTCCTTAAAACCATCACTTCAAGAACCATCTGTCCTGGAACTCAAAACATTACCGTCACATCTGAAAATATGCCTTCCTGGGAAGTAATGATAGCTTGCCAGTGATATCGTCAGCAAATCTAACAGCAAAACAAGAAAAGGAATTACTAGAGGTCCTGTCAAACATAAGGAAGCCATTGGGTGGACACTCATGGACCTGAAAGGAATTAAGTCATGCAACATGTATGCATAGTATCATCACTGAAGAATGAGCAAAACCTGCAAGAGATACACAATGAAGGTTCAATCCGAACTTACCGGAAATGGTGAAGAAGGAAGTCCTGAAATGGTTAGACGTCGATATCATATACCCAATTTCTGATATTAACTAGGTTACAGTACCTAAGAAATCTGGAATCACCATTGTTGATACGGAGGACGGTGATAACGTCTCCACACGACCTGTCACATGATGGTGAGTTTGTATAGACTACCAAAGGCTCAATGTTGTAACTTCCAAGGACCATTTTCCTCTTCCATTCATTGATCAGATCGTGGAGAAGTTAGCAGGCCAGAAATACTATTGTTTTTTTGGATGGATACTCAGGGAATAATCAAATTTCAATCCACCCTGAAGATCGATACAAAACTACATTCACATGTCCTTATAGCACCTTTGCGTTTCGGTGAATGCCATTTGGGTTGTGCAATGCCCCTGCCACCTTCCAGCGATGTACGATGGAGATTTTCTCAGATATGGTCAGTAATTCATTAGAGATTTCATGGATGACTTCTTGATTTTTGGGTCTTCATTCGAGGCATGCCTAGCTCAATTGGAAAGAGTTGTGGCCAGATATGTTGAATCTAATTTGGTCTTGAGTTGGGAGAAAAGCCATTTCATGGTGAAAGAGGGATTGTTGTAGGGCATGTGGTTTCTGAGTGTTGGTTTAAAGTTGATCAGGCTAAGATCAAGGTGATCTCTACACTTCCTGCACCCACGTAAATCAAAGGTGTTAAGTCGTTCCTGGTACATGTTGGATTTTATAGACGGTTTAACAAGGAATTTAGTGCCATTTCGAAGCCATTATGTAACTTGCTACTTAAAGATGCCTCGTTTGTGTTTGACAAAGTGTGTGTCAAAGCATTTACCATCTTGAAGAACAAAATTGGTTGAAGCACACATCTTAAAGTCACCTGATTGGACGAAAGTATTTGAGATCATGTACGACACGAGTAACTATGCAGCGGGGGCAGTTTTAGTGCAATGTGTTGACAAGAAACTGGTGGGTGATCTGCTATGCCAAAAAAATGTTCTCTGAGGCACAACTAAATTACACAACCACCAAGAAAAAGCTTCTGGTTGTAGTGTTCGCATTAGATAAGTTTCGATCGTATATTTGGGGATCAAAGGTCGTCATCTTCACGGATCACAACACTGTTCGTCATCTCTTGGAGAAAAAAGAGTCCAAACCAAGGCTGATTTGTTGGATGTTGCTTCTTCAAGAGTTCGCTCTGGAAATCCAAGACAATAAGGGGACCGAGAACGCCGTAACTGATCATCTGTCATGACTTCCGACGCAAGGACTTGAAGCAGAAATACAAGACTCTTTCCTCGATGAACAACTGTTCACTATAAGTAACACTCCTTTGTATGCTAATTACGTTAATTTTCTTGCCACATGAAAAATGACAGCACACTGGTCAAAGCAGAGGCAGAAGCAGTTTCAGACTTACACATCACGATTCATTTCGGACGACCCATATTTGACAATGTATTTGTAACATCCTGAATTTGGGGCTAAAAGTTTAAGGATTTAAGATAAGGTTAAATTTAAATAACCATAATAATAAATAAATAAAATAAAATGAGAAGTTATAATCTAGAAGAGATATGTGTTCTAGGGTAAATATTAGGGGTAAAAATAGAAATTTACCATATGGGATTCTAGAAGAAGGACTTGATTTAATGCAAATGAGATAACTTAAGTTCTGGAGGGACTAGTTTGCAATAAGTGAAAAGATTGAAGTTTAAGTTGGGGGAAAACCCTATTTCTCTTAGAACTCACGATTTTGAAGAAGAAGGAGGGAGGGAGAGACGATTTCAAGGGAGATCTAGAGAGGGAAACTCTCTTCCAGCAATATCTAAGTGAACTACATTAACTCTTTGAGGATTCAAGGTAAGAGATCTATTATTCATGTTGAAAACCCACCATATTGGGTTGATCAAGTTCAAATTCGAGTTTCATAGTTGGGGGAGATGGTTTCTATGATCCCAAAGTTGTATCTCATGAATTCTAGTGATTATCCTTCAATAATTTGATTGTTATATGCTTGGAGAACTATTGGGGATGCTTGTTGATTCATAAGAACCCTAGTTTTTGGGGAAATCTCATCCATGGGTAAACCTTTGATGATTGGATCAACTTTCATCCTTCAATGAGGTTCTATGATGAGCTTGGGTTATTCATAGTGATTTCAAATCAAGGGAAGAAGGGATCCCTTTAATTATTGATCAATTGATTGAATGGAATTGGACATTCCTTGATCTAAGCTTATGAAGTAGAGTTGTAATTATAGGATGGATTTGATTCAATGGATATGATATTGGATGATTTGATTGGACCAAATGATGTGTAATTTAGGTAGAAATAATGACCTTTTGATATCTAGAAGTTTGGGGTGGTGTTAGACCTTGAATTGGAACAAAATGAGGTGAAAATGACCAAAAACGGAGCTGCATCTGTGCGTAACACGACTCGTGCTGTTGAAGCACGACCCGTGCTGTCTGCATCCGTGAGTTACACGATCCGTGTCCCAGGACACGACCCGTGTCAGCTTCTGTCCAATTTTGGGCACTTTTGAGTTAGAGCTTTATAGTTTGGGCCTTGGGTTCTAAAGCTTAAGCCCATTTCTAGACAATGTTTAACTAAGATTTTACTCCTACTTAGTGAAGTTTAACTAGTCTTAGAATTATTAGTAATGTTGATTATTGTTTCTTATAGGAGGGGAGTAATTGAAGTTGAAGCAAGAGGATAGCATCCTTCTTTGGGACTTAGGAAAGGTGAGTTACCAGGAGTACACATCCTATCTATAATCTATATCTGAGTTTGAAAACTACCTTATGCATAACATATTATGTGCAATGTGTTGCATAACCACTACTTGTGCATAACATCAATGAATTTCTATGATGTTTTGCCAAGTGAACAAACTATACATTTTTGAAAGATGTTTTATCATTCCTCCATTCATTGCATATAGGAGGGGTGGACCGTGTGAACCTTGTGACAAAGATGAGACGATTGTCTCGGATTTAGGGAAATCGCGGGTTAATACCCAAAACGAGATGTTGTCCCGGATTTAGGGAAAAATCGTTCCCAACTATAGGGAACCGCATGAGGGACTTGCTAACCCTCATGAGACTAGTGTGGTGGCCACTAGTTCTAGGTTGGCCTATACGGAAATCCGGTGACATGCTTTGTGCGTGTTATTCGTGAACTTAGGTAGGTGCCACTGTGGTGAGTTGGACTTCTAAGAGATTAACATGGGGTGGGATAGTTGCATTCATGCATCATACTGCATATCATAACTATCCATTTGAGTAAACTTTCAAAATGTTTAAATGAGTTTAAATACGTATTAAACCTGTATTTTTGGAGGTTTTCTCGAGTGTTAAGGTTTTCCTTTCACTCACAACGAGGTAACCTCGGGTAACTCACTAGGAATTTCAATTGCCTAACTGTTTTGATGTGTACTCAGGTTAAGGGTAGGAGCTTGTGGCGAGGCGAGGACTTTTAGAAGACCACATATTGTGTGGCCATTTGAACCATGTTTTGTACTCGAATTATGATACCACCTCGCTATACATTTTAAACTACTTTTAATTGTTTTGGGACCTATTTTTCCGAAATGATGAGACTTCTTTTGAACTAATGGTATCTTTCATGACAAATAAATGATTTAAATAATAATCCTTAGCGAGGGGTGTCACAATTTGGTATCAAAGCATTAGTTTAAGTGAACTAGGTACTAGGACTAGTACTTAGACTTAAACTTAAGGTGCTCACGAGTGGAGGGTTATGTATTAGCTAGATATCTATATATTGTTAGATTAATGTTCATCCTTCTCAGAATGGTGAACACTCGTAGCATGATTCCGTCGGTTGAAGTTCAAGGGAGTGGGGTCGGTGATGAGGCTCAATCTCAACCCACTTCCCTTGCAAGCGTTGAAAAGATGAGGCTTGATTTGATGGCAAAACATGAAGAAAATATGGTAGCCAAGGTGAAGGAACTACTTGAGAGCCAAGAGGAAAGGTTGAGAGAGGAAGTGAAGAACATGTTCGGAGATAACACCGCTTCGGGCGGGCAAGAGACAAGTAGCTCGTATGATAGCATGCGGCATAGAGCTCCTAGTAACAATGTCTCCCAAGACATAATAGCACCAAAGAAGAAGTGTAGCTTCAAGGACTTTAATTCTTGCAAACCACCAACTTACAACGGGATGTTGGACCTGGTAATACTTCATAACTGGGTGATCGAGATTGAAATGGCCTTCTATGCATGCCAATGTGGTGATGATCAACGTGTGAACTTTGCAATCACTACTCTCAGGGAAACGGCTCTTGAGTGGTGGTTGGAGACTAAGGAAATGATGGAAGTTCATGTGTTGGAGAGTTTAACATGGGATATGTTCTTGGAGAAAATGAAGGAAAGGTTTTGCACAAAAGAAGAAATCCACGAACTAGAAAGGAAATTCCTTGACTTGAAGAAAGAGAAAATGACCATCACGGAGTACAATACCAAATTACGTAAACTCTTGAGCTTTGGTAGAAGATTGGCACCGGATGAGGCTACTAAAGTGGATCAATACGTGGGAGGTTTACCTTGGAACTATCGACTGAATTTTGAGGCTACCACTCTTGAAGTTGCCATGTAATTTTGTGAGACCGGAAGACTCAATCCTAGCCACTCATTTTAGAAATTAAAAAATTAAAAAAAAAATTAAAATAGGCTAAAATAATGAGAATTTTCAAAAAAAAATTTCTACGTATTTTCGCTACTTATTCTATCTAAAAAATCAATTTTTTTAAAAAAAATAATAATAAATTCGAAAGAAAACTGAAAAAATCAAAAAAATATTCTAGTAGAATACTGTTAGATGTTGCATATTCTAATAGAATATTACACAAACTAGTGTAATATTCTACTAGAATATGAAAAAAACGCTAATTTTTTTTTTAATTTAAAAAAATTTTGAATAAAAAATGACGAAAATAATAAATAAATACATTTTTTTTCAATTTTTTTCAATTATTTTGCATTTTTTGATTTTTTTTTGTTTTACACCAAAAATAAGTGGCTAGGAATGCGTCTCCCGGTCTCACGAAATATAATAGTTTCATATGAACTTAACCCTATATATATATATATATATATATATATATATATATATATATATATATATATATATATATATATATATATATATATATATATATATATATATATATAGTTAGTTAGGATTTTTTAAAAAACACAAGTCCCCTGGGAACTCCCAAACCGATATTTTTTTCAAAAAACGACCCATAGACCTTTAAAATGCACATATTTAAGCATTTTCGAAAAAAAACTGAAAAAAACGACTTTTTTTTTGAAAAAAATTTGCACATGTGCAAAAAAATTTTTTGCACATGTGCAAACTATTTTATACGTACACTTTTTTTCAAATTTTTTTATAGAACGCCTTAAATATATGTTAGAAAGACATTCATAAAAAAAACTTGAAAAAAATGTACGTATAAAAAAGTTTGCACATGTGCAAATTTTTTTCAAAAAGAAAGTAGTTTTTTCGGAAAAAAATTTCAGCGCCTCGGCACCAATTTGAGCGTTTTAGAGGCCTATGTGGTCGGTTTTTGAAAAAAATATCGGTTTGGGAGTTCTCGGGTTCTCGGGGTGAAGTTGGTTCTCAAAAGATCCTAAGTATATATATATATATATATATATATATATATATATATATATATATATATATATATATATATATATATATATATATATATATATATAGACTTAGGATCTTTTGAGAACCAACTTCACCCCGAGAACCCGAGAACTCCCAACTCCTTTTGGATCAATCCTATATCTCCCAAACCGATATTTTTTTCAAAAAACCGACCCCATAGGCCTCTTAGACGCTCAAAGAGGGGTCGGGTCGCTGAAATTTTTTTTCGAAAAAACGACTTTTTTTTTTGAAAAAGTTTGTACATGTGCAAAAAAAAAAGTTTGCACATACGTACATTTTTTATTCAAGTTTTTTTATGGATGTCTTTCTAACATATATTTAAGGCGTTCTGTAAAAAAAATTTCAAAAAAAGTGTATGTATAAAAAAGTTTGTACATGTGCAAAGGTTTTTTTTTGCACATGCGCAAATTTTTTTCAAAAAAAAAAGTCGTTTTTTCGGAAATTTTATTCATCGACCCGGCTCCTATTTGAGCGTTTTAGAGGCCTGTGTGGTCGGTTTTTTGAAAAAAATATCGGTTTGGGAGTTCTCGGGTTCTCGGAGGACTTGTGGTTCTCAAAAGATCCTAACTCTCTCTCTCTCTCTCTCTGTCTCTGTCTCTCTCTCTCTCTCTCTCTCTATATATATATATATATATATATATATATATATATATATATATATATATATATATATATATATATATATATATATATATATATATATATATATATATATATATATATATATATATATATATATATATATATATATATATATATATATATATATAACAACATGAATAAAGCATTGATCTCACTTCACAAGATAACCTGACAAATAAGTAAATAACTATTTAAATTTCCATCAATTCTGTTCAGAAGTTTTCAACATAGCCAACTAAGTTACAGACTTACACTGTCGTACAAAAATTATAAGGCTTGGATCTAATGGGAAAACCAGACATGAATGTATGGTCTAAAACATGAATGGCCCCGAATAATTAAATTTGCTTTACATTTTGCTCTCGACTTCCCTACTTCTGTAATTCTGTCTCACCTACACGTTAATAAGGCAATACAATGTCAATAAGGCAATAACTAATGGGTAATATTAAATAAATTCTTTTTATGTCTTTTAATGTGTGTGAGTTTATCTTTTCATTGAAGTTTTTTTATTATATCTCTAACGAATCGGTATTGCTATACACACTCTTTTTTTCTAAATTATTTAAACATTATTCTTTAACATTATATTTTACTATTTTGTTGATTTTTTATTTCATACATTTTTTTATTTGAACTTTTTATTTGTCTTTTATGTGTTTATTATATTATTTTATTATAAGATTATTAATTTTATTATTATTTTTTTAGATTTTAAATTCTATTATATTTGTTATCCTTTGATAAAATTTCACAATTGGTCAATGTAATTTACGAAAAATCAGGCGTTTAATCATTTATTTTTAATTTCTCACGTTTATGATTGAT
The DNA here is from genome assembly GCA_023525715.1 of Cichorium intybus. Lineage (NCBI taxonomy): Eukaryota > Viridiplantae > Streptophyta > Magnoliopsida > Asterales > Asteraceae > Cichorium > Cichorium intybus. The sequence goes on from CM042009.1 coordinate 37,852,325, forward strand.
CAATGTGATTTACGAAAAAAGCTTGTTTAGTTGTTTACTTTTTATCGCACAAGTTTACGGTTAATGTGTTTTGTTTTATTATTATTTATTGTTATTATTATTATTATTATTATTATTACTATTATTATTATCACATTATTATTTTTATTTTTTAACAAAAGTTTACAATTGATCAACGTGGTTTACAAAAATATAATTCATTTACTATTACTTATTTGTTGCTAATAAAAAGTTTATATTTTATTAATATTATTTTATTTATTATTAATCAAAGACAAAACTTCATAAATGGTCCCTGTGGTTTCAGAGGATATCGAGTTTAGTCTCTAACTTTCAAAACCTCAAGGATGGTCCCGGTGGTTTGAAAACTTTTCGTAAATGGTTCCTCCGTTAACTTTTGGCCATTAAATACATAACAGACAAGGACAAAATGGTCTTTTCCCATAACAGGGACCATTTATGATGATTACTCTTTGAGATTTTTTTCTTTTTTCTTTTTAATACATGTTTTAAACATTTGTTATTAAAATAACAAAAACCCAACCCACCCCTCCCACCCACCCAGGCCACCCTCCGATTCTCTCTCTCTCTCTCTTTCTCGTCTTCTGCGCTTGGGAGGAATCACCATTGCAGCTCCCACCAGACCTTCATCATCATAAAATTACAAACCCTCTTCATCATCATAAAATCACCATTGCAGGTCCCACCAGATCTTCATCATTATAAATCTTTACACCTTGGGTCCAGAAACAAACCAAGTTGCTCCCTTCTCCAGAATTGAATCTCATTGTACCTGTAATTGGAAGAAGCTATCGGAAGTTCCAATTGGAAGAAGCTACCTGGATAGAATCGTTAACAAGTCTGGATCCAATCGTTAACAGGTGTGTTCCAATCGTTAAGTCGATATCTGTTATTTGATTTGAACGGTGCTTCCATTCAAACCGATAAAGACTTAATGAGTATCAATCATCGAACCTGTAATTGATTCATCCAGTAATCGAAGTTCAAAGTCTAACAAATGCAGTTGCAGTGAAGACAGTAATGAAGTGTTCATATCATAATCAAAGTCGAAGTCAACCAAATCGAAGATGCAAGTACGAACAAAATTGGAGATGTAATCAGACCAAGCACTTCAATCATTCGTTGCTACAACATGGAAGAATTGGAGATGTAATCGGACCAAGCACTTCATCACATGAGGCACAACCAAACCAATCGATATTCCAAACAAGGAAAAAAAAACAATCGGTTGCAGATGAGAAATATGAAGATTTTATCATGAAATTGGTATCATCGTTGCTTCATAAGAGACGCGATCCCTCTTGAAATCTCATGAACACTGCCCCCGCCATTGTTATGAAACCCCAAGCAACCCAATAACCCTGAGTATTTTTCACCCTCCTACTCGAACCCAAAATTTATGTACTTCTAAAGCTTGAATTCTTCACATCCTAATCGGCATCACCGCCTTTCATTATCCTCGAGCTTTGCTCCCCCTCTATTGGATCGAAGCCTGATTCGTGGATCATTGCTGCCATAGACGGATCTTTGCTCCCCCTCTGTTTGATTGAAGCCTAATCGGCATCACCGCCTTTCTGATACGACGCTTGTTCATGGCGACGCCTCCATTAAACGCGATCCCTTCGATTCCCGCCATTTCTGCGTTGTAGGTCTAAGAGGCTTCCGGTTCCATCAACAATTCTCCAGCAACCATAACATGGTTTGCACATCGTTCAAAGGAAACACGTAAAAGACATTTGGGGGTGGTGGCGTAAAACAGTTTTGGGGGTGGGGAAAGGTTTGTACAAAAATTCATAAATGGTCCTTGTGGTTTGTAAAAGACGTTTTTGCCCTCATTTAACAGAACCAAATAGACGGTGTTAGCCAAAAGGACCATTTACGAAAAGTTTTCAAACCACCGGGACCATCCTTGAGGTTTTTGAAAGTTAGGGACTAAACTCGATATCCTCTGAAACCACAGGGACCATTTATGAAGTTTTGTCTTAATCAAATAATAATAATAATAATATTATCAAAAAGTTCGATGCATCACGTGCGGTAGTTGAATCTATGATTGAAAAACAGCTTAAGTGGCTGAATAAGCAGGGTGAGGGTCTGGGGTATAAAAGTGTTCAACCTCCGTTTAATGATAATTATACTCCAGCCTTTACCTATGATCATATCATACTTGCTCGTGATAAAGCTAAACGAGAAAAGGGGAAGCTTGATGATATTGACCGGCTCCTAATTGCTCAATCTAAGGCTGCTCAATCAAGAACAACCAAGGAAGCTATAGTTGATGTTGAGGTAGACGCTACTAATGTCTCTACTTCCTGTGCAGATGAAGTAATAGTGGAAGATGCAAGCGAGGAGGACAAAAATGCTCCTAGTTCTGTTGAAAACTTGTCAAAATCTAATGCCTTAGTTTCTGCTGTTTCTAACAAATTGCACTAATTTTGTTGCTTCTGATTCTGCAAATTCTTGTGGTGATGTTTTAAATTCAAATAATCCAAACGTTGGAAAATTTAAACCATAAAAGCTTGTGAAAGAAGGTGAAGTTCTGTATGGACAAAGACCTAGTCCCAATAAATGTGGTTGTGCTTGCACTTGTGGTAATTCCTTAAAAAATTCAAAAGGATAAGGACCAAGTCACAATCTCATTTACTTAAAAAGACAAACATGCTTTAATTGTGGGATTGCAGGTTATATTGCTCGAAATTGTCCACATCGTCATTATGTTCCCTACTACGCACAAAGTTGGATGGACGTGCCAAGAGGGAGATCTTCCAAAAGAAAGCCCTTGAAGTCACGATCAAGTGATGGCGATTGGAATGCTACAAAGGCCAAGAAGCAGGTCCTCAAGGACAATAGGATCGATTCGAGAAATGACTCTACCAAATCGAAGTCGGTAAGGTCGAGCTCATCTCAAGGATCGTCCTCGAGCTTACACTGGCACCATAAGCACAAGTCAAGGGGGAGTACTGTTTCAAAATCGAGTGTTGATTCATGCATCGGTTCAAACAACAAGAGACTCAAGCCAAACTACTGATGGGTACCCAAAGGCCTCGTTTGCAATTCATCACATAATCTTGCTAATTCTTCATTCTTATCTGATAAACAGGACATGTCATAGGAAAGAGTAAAGTGTGTTGATGATAATAGTCAACCCAGTTTCAAAACGGACTGTTCTAGGCACATGACAGGAGACATCTCTCAATTGCATGACATTCAAATCATTAATGGAGAGCATGTGTCCGTTGCGGGAGGGGAGAAAGGAAGGATCACTCATGGGGACCGCATATAACGGTATGTTGAAATTTGAACTTTGCTTCGATGACTGAAAGTAAAACCAATTTTTGTAAATTTTGTAAATTTGTTCATTTTCGTTCATTGTCCTCTATGCACAAATTTAGGGGGGAATTAAAAACAACAAAAAATTGAAAAACTCAAAAATCCAAAAATATGTTTTTCCTTTAAGTCTTTTATTTTCAAAAAATTAAAAATCCAAAAATATTACACAAATTTGCACGATCGCCAATGTTCATGATCAATACCAATCAGGAATATAGATCCAAATCTCTCATGTCAACGATATGTTTCACTATCACCGTGACTCATTAAAACATTTCCTTACCCGTCGACGACACACTGAGATATACCATTCACTGCTGAGACAAAACATCATGTGCTGATGATTCTCATTGGTAAACCACAATGAGTATGAAGCACTAACAACCTTTCTTAACCAAATCTCAAAATATTCTGAAATTCAAACTTCTAGACACTTTGAGTTAAGCCACTCAAAGTCGAGAGTTACAAATTCTGTGTCGATGGTTAGATTGTGTACCGTAGTCTATCACACGCACCGATCCTTTCTTACACACTCTATATTTCTTATGCAAGAAATAGACGATTCATCATTTAAAACCAAATGGTGATGATATTTCGAAATTCTATGCCTGTGATCTTTGCTACAACACCAGTAGTAAATGTGAGGCATCGACAACCATTCTTACCTACAAGTCTTCTAATTCAAGAGTTGGATGATTCAGTGTAATACCATACATTGATGACAATTCGAAAGTATAGCCGATGGGTATATCTAGTAACCAATATGTATTACACGCTCATACCACTCTTAACCCATTTTTCTTCCAATAAAGATGTTCGTGATTCAATGTGGCTTTACCTCGCATTGATGAAACATCGAAACTCTGGGTCAGTGATCGCTGTTGACTACCACAATAGCTGTGAGACCCCACACTTCACCGGAACCAAAATTGGCACCAGGATGGTACACTCCATAGAGTTTGGATACCATTGAACGTCTCGCAAAGAGCCAATTTAACTTGTTAACTGCATTGAGATTTTTGATCAAGGATATGCAGGTGCCAAAATCAAAACGCCCACGAGTAGTTCTCTGATACTCAAACAATCGCAGTGCGTTCCTCTAGGTTCACACAGATACTGCGAGTAGTCTTCAACACAAACATTGATCCCCACAGGATTTTTGGTCATCGGTCGATTCTTGAAGCGCCAGTAAAAGACAATTCAATGAAGATTTTCGAGTGATGGATCGTAAAGTGATGTTCAAGATTTTCAACACAAACATTGATCCCCGAAGAAAGTTGAAGCATAATTCCATGCGACAAGCTGCGTTGAATTCTTCCTCAAACAGCTTATGTTGCTATATTTGTACATTTAGTGATCGAGAAGTGAAGAAGTGAAGAATCAGACTCCATGTACCAGTCAAAGTCAAATCAAAAGCTGGATGTGCTGATTCAAGACCTATGCTGAAGCCTTATACCAAATGAGCGTTCAAAGTTTAATCTGAAGACAACCTAATCTTGAAGATGGAGTTGTCTCTACATCAGATCTTCATCATTTTACTATTTTAGTGACTTTTAAAAAGGAAATTTTCAAAAAAATATATTTTTAAAGGGTCTTATTTTCTTTTACAAGAGTCCAAGTTTTTATAGAAAACTTTTGTTCTCCAAATCAAAAAGTTCTTTTAAAGGATTCTTTTATATAATATATATATATATATATATATATATATATATATATATATATATATATATATATATATATATATATATATCCTAAATTATGAACTTTTCAATAATAATAATAATAATAATGTTGTTTGCTTATCTCACTTTATTTACAAGATTGAAGATTTTTAAAAAAATAATGTTGAAAATGATATGATCCAAAACAAAATGATACAAAATGTTATAATTCAACATATTTATGATGCTTAATATGTTATGATCAAAATATATTATTATTTAAAAATATTATGATCATTAATCATGTATTTTATGATTCAAAATTATATTATTCAAAGAGTGTTCTGATACACAACTTGTTACTATTCAAAATTATATGAGTCAAAATGTTATGATCTAAAATTGATTTTAAAAACCCATAAAAAACTAAATAGATGTTAAGAGATAAAAGATAGTTTTGTTTGAAAAATGTTATGATCCTAAAATATTTGTTCCAAAATCATATGATTTAAAATGTTATCATCCAAAATGATATGATGCAAAATATTATTACTGAAAGTGTATATGTTCAAAAACTTTATGATCTAAAATGTAATGAGCAATAAAACACAAAGAAATGCTAAAAATGGATTAATTTTTTTAGAAAATAAAAATTAAAGATAATAAAAAACAAAGCAGAAAATGAGAGTAGTGTTATAAATAAATGAAAATAAATAAATAAATAAAAAGGAAGAAAAACCCTACCCAAATTACGTTCTACAATCGTGCGTCGCATTTCATTGTATCCCCAAAAATTCGTATTACATTCAACGGATTTGTGTCACATGTGATCAAGTCACGCCAAAGAACGACGTTTTACGTTTGTGTCTTATTGAAATGAGTTGTTGAGAATTGTTCTCGCATATATATATATATATATATATATATATATATATATATATATATATATATATATATATATATATATTATATATATATATATATATATATATATATATATATATATATATATATATATATATATATATATATATAGAGAGAGAGAGAGAGAGAGAGAGAGAGAGAGAGAGAGATACACACTCACACAAAGTGTTTGAGACATCATCTATAAATTTGGTCTCACTAGCACATGGTGTGACATTATTACCTAGGTGATAAAAAAAGTACATGCCATTAGAAATAACATATTTGTAACAAAAATGTCGTCAAGTGTTGCAGAAGAATTATGGCGTCAAAGAATATATTTTTCTAATGTGGTGGTGACAAGGAGACGGAACCTCTTTTGTGGACGCAAATGGAGGTCTCTCGACGTCAAACTGGCCTTTGGGATTTTGTTTCTTCATGTTCTGACACTTTTTGCACCATATACATTCACATGGGATGCTTTCTATATAGCATTTTTAGGCTACATTGTATCAGGGATTTTCGGTATCACCATGTGTTACCACAGGCTTCTAGCGCATCACAGTTTCAAGTTACCCAAATGGCTCGAATACACATTTGCTTATTTAGGGGTTCTTGCTATTCAGGTCCAATTTAATATATATCTTTTTACATTTTTAATAACAGTATTCTAGTTTTTTTTAACAGTCTAGGATTCGATTGCTAATGACTATAAGATGGTTTTAACAACACAATGTAAAGCTTATTTAATTATTTGGCTTGTATTTATTAAGAAACACTCTTTTTCTATATAGAGGGATCCAATATATTGGGTGAGCATCCATAGATATCACCATCAGTATGTTGAATCAGAAAAAGATCCTCATACTCCAACATACGGATTTTGGTTTAGTCACGTGGGTTGGATCCTTGATAGTGGCTTCATTAAGGAGAAGGTGCACGTCTTTACACCTTCATTATGTAAGTATTTTTGTTTAAATTCTTTGTTTCTCTAATTATTATAATTTTGCGGTCTTCAGTATCAAGAACGTAAAAATGTAGAAGATTTAAAAAGCCAAGAATTCTATAGATTCATCAAAAGAACTTACTGGTGGCATATACTTGCATTTGGGACACTAGTTTATGCTTGGGGCGGTTTCCCCTATTTCGTTTGGATTATGGTAAGGTTTGAAATAACATGTCAGATGTATCATGTAATTATCTTTGAACTTCAATAAAAAACTTAATGGATGCGAGTAAATGCATGCAGGGTGTTAGGGTAACGTGGGTTCACCACCTGACTTTTCTGGTGAACTCTGCCTGCCATATATGGGGAAAACGAGTTTGGAATACCGACGATTTGTCTAGAAACAACTGGTACGTACATTTCAGAATTTTTTTATAACATAATTATTTAAAGAAACTTATTTAATAAAGACATGTCTCATATATAGGTGGGTTGCATTGCTTACATTCGGGGAAGGGTGGCATAACAATCACCATGCTTTTGAGTACTCAGCCCGACATGGGTTAGAATGGTGGCAGATTGATATGTCTTGGTATATGATTTGTTTTCTGGAATCATTGGGTTTGGCTACAAATGTGAAATTGCCGACTTCTGCCCACAAGCTTAAGAAATCATTTGCTTCTACAAACAAATTACGATGATTTTTTTTAAAATTACCAGCGATGCATCTAAGTAATATATGTTTTTGCCATTTTAAGCATTCATCTTTGCGTGAGATTTTCAGTTATTAGAGTAGATGATATTTAAAAGTAAAAAATGATATATGTATTGTACTTTTGTATTGCCAAATATATTACGATTGAACTCAGTTGTCATTTTATTGTTGATAATAATCTCTTGAAACAAACGAATGCCATACTCGTCATTGTCGGGGATTATCGCCATCGTATTAAACACGAACGCTGGCTCAATTGCCATACCAGGTTTATTCACATGGTAGCGGCCCATTAGGCCCCGCATGACTAATAAAGACATGGACCTTTATTTGTTATATCAATTTTCAAACTTCTATGCATTGTAAACTTTTTTAACCATCAGCGTCTACATCATTGTTTATGTTTATAGTTACCAGCTTTTTAACCAATCACCTACTTAGCATATCTCTGTTTACTTTAAGTAAAACCGACTTTAAAGTTTTAGTCAATTTTGTTTTTGTTTTGAAAGATATTTAACCGAAGAGAAATTATATTTCGTTCGATCTTTTATTACTATCCATCCTTTGATATACTTTAAACACTCTAATCCATCATTTGTCTTAATATGCATGCTTCTCTCCTGATCTGAAATAGAGGCCATATCATTTAAATCCGGAATGGACCCATTTCCCATCTTCGACCCATCATCAGATAACCCAAATGCCTACTCTAGTCTAGCCCAACAGAATTAAAAATATTGGACTTATTCGAATCCCCCATATTCATTTGAGGCAACATATCAGACTCTTCTATTATATGCGCCACAGTCCCAGAGAAGCATCAATACTTGCACTTTCAATATTCTACGTATTACCAAAAATATTTTCTAGGAATCTACATGCATGAAACCACGAACTCACTGGGTATAATACAAAAATATTTTCTAGAATTGATTTCTTTGCAACCCATTAACTGTCAAAAACAATATTTTAACAATTGTTGTACTTTAACTACTCATGTACATGTGGATTCAAGAACAACAATCAAGGCACAACAATTAAAAAGCGTGAAGATTGTCTAAAAGTGGCTATATTACCACTATCGGGATTTCATACAATTAAAAAAAATAGTCAGAAACAATTAGCGAAAGTAACAAATTAAATTTTTTTGTCAACCCCAAACAATGGATCAAACTAGAAAAGCTTTTACGAACTAAAAAACCATAGATTAGAAGTCGATACCTTTGATATGTATTGTATCCATGATGTATCCACACAAGTCAATCTAGGTGACTACTGGATCTCATATTGGGCATTTGGGAAAGAGCTTCAACCAAAGGAATGTTTATATAAAATTTCTTAAAAAAGTCTAGAAATTTACTATATTGTTCGTCAAACTTGTTCTTTATTAGTAGAGACAGGGAGCCAATTTGATCCATTTTCCTTTAGGAATCTTAGGGGATACCCTAGGGATATGCATTACTTGGAAACAAACAGAATCATGAAAACCAGAAGAATGAGTGGGATAACCAAATTGTAGGAGAATAGGTAGATATGGTTCAAAGGAAGGGACACCAAGGGCGAGACACTTGTAATACTTTGTGAGCTTTTAGGTTTCACTTGGTTTGTGAAATTCTATGGGTTCTCTATATTCTCTTTGCTGAAATTTTGTTTTTGATTTGGAAAATTGGTTTGTTACCTATTTTCTTCCCCCGTCGGGTGACAACCATCATGGTCTTATCATCGATAGGCCTATCAATGTCCACCAAATGGATACTTCCATCATCATCACTTGAGAAAATAGCATTTGGGTGGTGTTGAGGCTCCGTATGTTGTAGATTCACCTCTATCTTGCTAGGCATGTATAACACCCCAACGTTATAGGACGGGAATCAACAAAAATGTGACATGTTAGCTAGGCATATGAATCACACACACACACAGAAATATATATATATATATATATATATATATATATATATATATATATATATATATATATATATATATATATATATATATATATATATATATATATATATATATATATATATATATACACACACACACACACACACACACACACACCCCAACAGGGCCCCGCTGGGTTTCGGGACGGGGTTGCTCACCCCCGCACCCGTATTTAAAATAGGGGTTAATTCCCCCCCCCCCCCCCCCCCCCCCGATTATTTTAGAAAAAATAGCTCACGTACGGGTTCAGTGTCCCACGGGGGTTTTTGACATCCCAACATCTAGTTTTATTTTATGATTTTGATTAGGTCAAAGTATGCCAAAAGTCCAAATTGCCCTTACCCATTTTATTACTTAGGAATTTTTAGCATTGTACCCCTAATTTTCGCTAATTTTAACACATCGTAACTCCTTCATATGATTTCCGATTTTTGTCATTCTTGTATCGTTAGATAGCTGGCAAAAAAACCTACAACTTATGTGCTTCATGTTTTCTTTGAAAGTCCATGGATCTCGAGTTATTTGAGCTCAAACATCAGTGGCTTGAAAGATCATCTCTTCTTAGGTTTCAAGTTGCTGTTTTCAAACGAGCGTAACACCCCTTCGTCTTAAACGCGGATTTAATGATTCTCAATGTTTTGAAATCTCTGTTACGAGTTCAATGTTTTACGTGAAGTTATATTTTCACATATTTTTCCTATTTTTACCCTTAGACCTTATTCACTTGTATCATAATTATATATAACTTATACAATTCCATATAATGGTCATGTTTATTATTGGTTTCTTTGATGGTCATATTTTGTACTCAGTTTTCCAACTATTCTTTTCTTCTCTCAAACAATCACAGTTTTGTGTAATGACTTCCTAGTTTATATTTATAACGCTTTTTTTATCTCAATCACTTTTTGGCTTTTAAACACTTTCTGGTTCAAAAGAAATGAACTTAATGAACTCAATGGGGAATGCCCCTTATGTGTAGCTGTAACATCCCTCAATCGCACGTATCACAATTTTGTCCGCTTTGGACCACCCAACATGAAAACTTCCCAGGGGGTCACCCATCATGGGATTTCTCCCACTCGGGCACGCTTAACTATAGAGTTCTTATGGGATCTGCTGCCCTCACGGCTTTAAAACGCTTTTTAATGCCGTGGGGGCAGCAGAGCCCATAAGAACTCTGTAGTTAAGCGTGCCCGGGTGGGAGAAATCTCATGATGGGTGACCCCCTGGGAAGTTTTCACGCTGGGTGGCCCAAAGCGGACAATATTGTGATACGTGCGATTGGGGGATGTTACAGATGGTATCAGAGCTTGGTGCACGAGGTCGGTGCGTTCGACGGGGACGTCGAACCCTGTAGTGGGGGGGGGGGGGGGTGAATGGGGAGGGATCCCTGATCCTACATCGACCGGGGAGGAGAACTATGTATCTCCTTATAAGGGGTGTGGATACCTCCCTATCACAACGCGTTTTAAAGCCGTGAGGGCAGCAGATCCCATAAGAAGTCTGTAGTTAAGCGTGCCCGGGTGGGAGAAATCTCATGATGGGTGACCCCCTGGGAAGTTTTCACGCTGGGTGGCCCAAAGCGGACAATATTATGATACGTGCGATTGGGGGATGTTACAGTAGCATACTTTGTATAAGTGTTTAGTATGTTGCAATAGCCGGTTGAAAATTGTAAGTACCACTTTAGGATGATGAACCACTTAAACGACCGTAGGCAGCCATTACACAAAATCTTGATGATATGAGAGAAGAAAAAGACTCGATTTGGGAAAACTGGGTATAAAATGCATAAGGGTTCCATTATACCCTAAATGTTTGCCAAGTAGGATAATATATGGAAGACGCATAGACGTTTTGTCCAATTAGCAATTGAGAAACCGTCTTATCTGATCAATTGATTTAAACTAAAAATAGAGATTTAATTAGAAAAAAAAATCTAATGACTTAATTAAAAAAACAATACAATATCAAAATCAAAATTTTAATAAACTTAATATCTTTTATGAAATTTGCTCAAATACTCTTTACCTCTTTCTGCATTTCTATCATAATACGGGAGGTTTGAAGCATAAATCGTTCATACATTCCATCCATTAGTGTTTAATATCGCTATATCTATTTTTATCCTAGCCAGGGACAGTCGACAGACCAAGTTACATCAAATAGTAGTTGTCGATTTGTTTATTTTGGTGATAAAACTTCTATTCCATCATTTTATCTATATAACTTTTTATCAAAAAGATTACTATAAACGATTAATGATGTAATTTATATGTAAAAAAGCAAACGCCAAATATGTATAAATTTTTTTAGGACATTTTACGTATATAAGTAGTTTTTGTCAAACGTTCTAAAAATTATTTATCAAGTTATGCATTTTGTCATTGCATAAACAAATTCAAACATTTTTTTTATATTTATTTTGTTACCGAATAAACTAATAAATATTTTTATCAAAAATATATTTTCGTTTGAAACTCAAATCCGAACATCCCACAAAAAACAGACAACATCATAGTTAATTTCCCGAATCCGGACTGGTCGTTACTTTGGACCCTCGAGCAATGCTTTAAAATCCGGTTCGAACCGATTGGTTGAACCGGGAACCGGAGATGAAGACGTTTTGATTAGAGCCGGTTTTATAGTGATTTTTTGGACCGGAATGAACCATCTGCTTTTGGTAAAAAATCGGTTGAACAGGTTTGTAATAACCAGAATGGACTGACAATTATCAAGAAAATTAGCTTTATCAGATTAGATTTTTTAGCTCATTATCAAGAAAATAGCCCATTATCAAGAAAATGACATTTCTTATGTTGCTGCTTGCAAAATGTTTTACAATTGAAGCTGTATACATTCTATCTCTTCTCAATTCTAAATTCGCGAACATGATTCAATTTTTTATTTAATTTTGCTTATCCAAGTGTCCAACAATTGAAGGTGTAGATTTAATTGAAGTGGTAGATTTATTGTGTCCAACAATTGAAGTCGTCGTCCAACATCACGTTCAACAGGTAACATATTTTTTTAGTTTGTCAAATTGAGTTAGTGCATAATCATGACAATTTCAGTTTTTGTTTGGTTTGTCAATTTCAATTTCAGTTCAATATGGAACGTAGAGACAAAGAACTAATGGAAACACAATCTCAATCTCAATCAAATATAAGAATGAAAACGGATAAAGCATGGGAATATGCAACTTTAGCCGTTGATGACAAGGGAAACAAGAGTATAATATGTAATTTTTGTCAAAAAATTATCCGTAGTGGTGGCATAAATAGATTTAAGAAACATCTTGTGGGAATTAGCGATGACATAGTCTCTTGTAAGAAAGTAACTCAACAAGTTGTTTTACTCTTAAGGGGTTCTGAAAGAAACAACTAAAACGGGAAAAAAGTAAAGCTATTGGTGGTGGGATAAATAGTGCTACGATCTCGGATGACGATGAACAGACGAAGGAAACACAATTTTGAGATGTCAACGCACGTTATACTAAAGAGGGAAAACGGAAAGCTACATCATATTTTCATCCATTCTTTACAACAGGTATAAATGATCATTCTCAACCTACTATTAAATCTGTCATGCAAACTAAGGAAAAAATACATGATATGTAAATATTCATTTGGAACTATATTTTGTTTGGTATTATACGTTATGTTTGTTGTTTATATATTTTTCAATTGATGTAAAACTTATATTGATATGATTTTTAATGTATTTAGATTGCTTTACACCTTGTTGTTATATATATTTTTAATGTTTAAATTTATTGGTATCAAAATCTTGATTTTATATATACACATGCAAGCAAAAAAATAAAAAACAATAAAAAATTTAGAAACCGATTTGACCATGATTTAACTAATTGAACCAATTAAACCAAAAAAATTATCAGACCGATTCAAATAAAAAACTGATTTTTAAAACATTGCCCACGAGCGAGATGGATTCATAAACCGTTGGGACCTATCTTAACACCGTTTCGCTTTGTTTTTGTTTTCCTTTTTCTGAATCTCTAGTTTGGATACATGTGTTATGGTTTTTTAATGTTTAAATATCATTTATGGCGGTGAAATGTTGAAAACATGATAATATTAATAAATTTAGTCCCAATAATATTAGGACAAAAGTGCAAAGTTGTAATTTAGAGGTGGCAAAAATATCCGCACAAGATAAGCGGGCGCGTGTTTTATAATTTTTGAGCAATAATATCTTCATGGATATGTTTTATTATTTAATACTCCATATGGAAATGTCCAGTGTTAAAATAGGCGAACATGTAGATTGCATAATAGTTTGAACGAATAAGTTTTTTAATGGGTTAAGATACGGTTGGTTAAGCAGCATATTTTTATTTGATCAACTTATTAATTACTATCAATTATCAAATAATATACGCTGTTACAAAAGAAGAGTTTCAATTGTTCTAAGATATATTACCATAATAGACTTGAACTTTTTATATAACTCGTTGTGTCAAGATTTCACAAAGATGTCTTGGGAATTTATATTTCCACTTATGAAATTTATTCATCCACATGAAATATATGTTTTATTGACTTGTACGACAGCTTTAAGTATATTATACATCATGTGGATGAATCAATTTTTCAAGTAGAAATATCATTTTCCCTTAATAATTAAATCACCGTGATTACAATTGTTATAGTTATACTATCCATAACAAATACTAATGATGTCAACTACTTGGGGATATTTCAACTATATTTAATAGGATTTGCATACCTTGCACAAATCATATTGTTTTGGATGCCGTTCAAAATAATAATAATAATAATAATAAATTGGACAACTTCAATATCATTTTAATTATTTGATATTTACTATTAAATAATATTTAACATCTTGTTTTGTTCATGCTTTATACATCAATATTTGTTTGACCATTCAGAAATAATTTGCCAATTATTTGAAGCACATAACAAAATAAAAATAACGTTCCTAAAATATATATTTTTTTGGTAAAGGAGCGTAACACCTTCCTAAAATTTTATTAATTGAACATAATAATATGATTACAAGATGGTACTTTCTACCTATGAAATGGAAAAAGAAAAAAAAACATGAGGTAGGTGACCGTAGGTCCTCGGGTGTCAAAAAATCAAACTACTAATTACAAAACAAAAAATGGCAAAAAAAAAAAAAAGAAACTAAAGCAATTTACATTTGCAAGTTTTTTTATATGTAAAATCATTAATGTAGTATCAATGTCAATATATTTCAACAAATTTTTCTCGATTCATAACATAATCAAACCATTTAATATTTTTTTTAACATTGAGGACCTCAAATAATTTCAATTTTAAAAAACTCTAAAATTTCAAATGCGAAAATAACAACATTTGGCGAACTCATTTGCAATACTTTGAGTTCCTAAAATAAACCATTTAAATCCACATCACATAATTGTATATGAGTAAACTTATTCGCCAAAATAGTACAATTGTTTTAAATTCAACATCATACAATGACTTTAATCTTTTTGAATCGTATAAATATCCAAAAATATTTTCAAAAGTCGTTAATTTTTTAAATCTACTCTATAATGAAGTAATTGTCACATCAAAAACAATTATAAAATATTCAATTCTAAAAGCTTCTTTGGGTGACTCTAATTCATTTTCATTATAGTTTCATCAAATCGTCTTTTTTAATGAATCGACTTTATTTTTGGAACGTAGATTCGACATTCATATCAAATGCAATAACTTTAATATTATATATATTAGGACAAAACCTTTATATATATATATATATATATATATATATATATATATATATATATATATATATATATATATATATATATATATATATATATATATATATATATATATATTCTAAATAAATGGCATTATATTGCTTAATAGATTAATGGTGGAATCAATGCACATAATTTTGGTTAGCAATTTTTACTTACTTTCTTAATAGTTGGACCGCCCTATTTTCATCTAGTTATTTATTTATTTACTTATTTATTTCTTTTTACTTTAGGAAATAATTATTTAAATTATTATAAATTATAAAAAATATAGGACAATAATAATAATAATAATAATAATAATAAGTAATTGCAAGTACGAATATAAGTTAGAAAAAAGTTGAGGAACTAAGGTTGTCATTGGGTTAGAATTGAATATTAGAAATAAGTTGCATGTTGTATATATTGTATTTATGGCAAACTTGAAGGACCAAAGTTAGAATTTTTGAAACTAGTGCGTGGATAGGTCTTTGGGACCGAGAGTTGTAATAGGCATGCTTATTCCCCCTTGCATCTCACAAACCTTAGAGCCCAACGTTCCTTCCCATTTGTTCTCTCCCTTCTCCCGTAAATATATGCATATTCATTTTCAAAAGTGCACCAAATCCTATTTTCACTACCAAACTCTTTTTGCTTCTCTGACAAACTTTGAATACAAGGATACATTGAAGCTTAACATTATGTGATGACATTATAGTGCTTAACACTTGAAATGAGTGTCTTGTTATTCAAAAATGTTGCGCCGATGTCATTTATCCTATGTTTCTTTTGATTTTTATCCAGATTCATCGTACTTATGGCCTGTTTGGATGTGCTTATTTGACTCCATAAGCACTTTTAGGCAAAAGTGCTTATTGGCTTATAACTTTTCAAAAATGAGTTTTCAAAAAACTGTTTGGATAAGCTTATATAGTGAGAAAAGCTAATAAGTTGATAAGGAGGTTAAAAAAGTGTTTGGCTTAGTTTTTATAGATGTAAAATGACCAATAAGGGCATATTTACACATTCACAACTATTTACCACTTTCATAAATATTACCACTTTCACATATAATGTTTATACTTAAACATTTTTTTTACAACTATTTACTTGCTCCTGCTGTTTCAAGTTTTGTCCCAATTTCATCAATTACAATCACTTGTGGCATTTAATTTCAATTGCTTCTATTAAGACCTTATGTTGATTATTAGTATCAGGAACTTGCATTCTTCTAGCATTAATAATACCTACATGAGGTATATCACCATCTCCACCAATTTCATTTGAGGTGTCAACAATCATGACACGTTTTTCATATTCATTTGCAAGCATTCGAGCTATGTCCCTGATAATTGTAGTTTTTCCTACTCCTGGAGGTCCAATAAGCAATAAAGAAGCTCCATCTTTAACCAAATCTTGTAACAATTTAGCGCTTCCTGATATAGCTCGGCCAACACGATAGGTTAGTCCAATAGTGGCGCCTTTGCGATTTCTAATGGCACTGATTTGGTGCAAAGTTCTGCTAATGCCAACTCGGTTGTCAATGGCGAAATCACCTACCTTTATTTGGAATAAAAGAAATAGAATAGATTATCAACCAAACGTAAAAGGATCGGACAGTTGGTGAATAAGAAACGAAGAATCGTCGTTACCAATGAAGTAGCCGGAGACGGACAGCGAACAGCTGCCGGAGAAGAAGGGCGAAGCAATCGCCGGAGAAGAAGGTGGCGAACAGCAATCGCCGGAGATAGGAGTAGCCGGAATGCAGCGATGAGGGTGGAATGTGATCTGCGATCTGTGGTTCTCGCAGATGTACGTGAGAAGTAATGGTAGGGCTAGGGTAAGATGCGAGAAAACAAAGGGTAAGCGTGTCTTTTTTCCACATAAGCCATAAGCAGTTTTCATAAGTAAGGTCACCCTTACTTATGAAAAATTGGCTTATCAAGTGAAATGGAAAAGCTAATTTTATAAGCACTTATGCTCTATCCAAACATTTTTTCAGTTTATTGGCTTTTACTAAAAGCTGATAAGGTGATAAGGAAGTTTTATAAGCACAACCAAACGGGCACTTAATTTGTGATTGAAGCTTTCAAGATTCAGAAGATAATTTCTACATTTATTAGTAACCACATTTGCTTCATAATTTTCATAATTTTTGCGCTAGTAAATGAACCATGTGTTTCACATTGTCAAAATACTTGAATTTCATAAAAATATATTCATATTTATATTATTTAATATTATAATATTAATATAACCTTCTAATAATATTCACACGTTTCTTATGAATTATAACTACAAATAATGAATTACATTCACACGTTCTTTTGAAAAATTGTCTACATATTCTGAATTATATTCACAACTTGATCTGACTTTTAATTACATAAAATGAATATATTAGTCATTAATTATATTCATATGTTCTTTTGAGTTCCCGCTTTAGCGCTGATTATGAATCTTATGCAATATAACTTGAAATTCATAAAAAAATAATTTATTTTTCTATTATTCAATATGCTAAGATTGATATAATAACTATCTAATAATATACACATGTTTCTTATGAATTATAACTAGAAATAATGAATTAAATGCACATGTTCTTTGGAATTAAGTCTACATATTTTGAATATAATTCACATATTTATCTGAATTATAATTATATAAAATGAATATATTAGCCATTCATTTTATACACACATGTGCTTTTGAATTCACACTTTAGCACTGAATAGGAAAGTTATATAATTTTTGTACATACTTTTAGTTACTATGACACTAAATGTGATTTCATTCATCAAACAAATAGAGATAACTCATATTATAACAAGGTGAACCAATTAACAAAAACTGCCAGCTTTGGTGATAAAATGAAAGGCATACTTATTATTCAATCCACGTAAACATATAAAAACCACATAATGCTCTAAAAAGTACAGTCATATATGTTATTCGTGTTAATAACATTACTCAGCCACTTTCAAGAATCCAATTAATCTACAAATAAAATTACTACTTTTATCATAAGTATTGATTTATAGTAACCATCTTACCTTCTGATGGATTTATGAATCATCATCAACATCAAGGTTTACAGTGTTAGCTTTATTTCCAAACATTCCATTGAATTTTTTTCACGAAACCTTCAACTTCTTTATCTTTATTCCAGTCCTGCAAATATCAACTTCATATTTATACTACTTTGTTGAATTTCTTTGAAAATTACAGTTTGACATAGTTTCTGAATATTCATCACATTGAATAAGACAATTATCCCCCTCCATTATTTTCTCTATCATTTTAAATATTAACTATTTATTAATTCAATTAATTACGACATCTAATCAGCAGTTCAGCACCTTTGATTATCTTAATCCAAACATCCAAATTGCTTCTCACATTCACAAAATAAATCTATTACATTTGAACCTAACTAACTAACTAACTATATATATATATATATATATATATATATATATATATATATATATATATATATATATATATATATATATATATATATATATATATATATATATATATATATATATATATATAGAATATTACACAAACTAGTGTAATATTCTACTAGAATATGAAAAAACGCTTATTTTTTTATATTTTGTTTTATTTTTTTTAATTTTTAAAATTTTTTTTGAAAATAAAAAAATATGACGAAAATAATAAATAAATACATTTTTTTCATTTATTTTGCATTTTTAAAATTTTTTTTTGTTTTACACCCAAAATGAGTGGTTGTGAATGCGTCTTCCGGTCTCACGAAATATAATGGTCTCATATAAACTTAATAGTATGTATGTATATATATATATATATATATATATATATATATATATATATATATATATATATATATATGTGTGTGTGTGTGTGTGTGTGTGTGTGTGTGTATGTGTGTGTGTGTGTACATACATATAACAATCGTAAAAGTTAAAAAATAAACAACGTTATATAAACACAATATATATAAGCACTAACATATTTTATTTTTTACACTTTAATAACTTGACTATTTTTATATTGAATAAACTAAAAGGTTGCCAAGATCTTGATTTTACCTTCTTACCTAAGATCGTTTTATAATTTACAAGATCGTGAACATAAGATCGGGATTGGGATTGAAATATCCTACCAATAAACTAATCTCCGAATTAGTTCTCAATGTCATACTTTGTGTAGTATCCATTATAACTTAGTTTTGAGTAAAACATCTATAGTACAATAGCAAAAATTAGGAAGAAATCATTTTAAGAAGAAAAACAAACAAAATCATTGTGATCAGCCACATTTAAATGCATAAGACCACAAATGTAATATCATGATTGCCACGATGTTATGCACAATCTCAAATGAAAACGATGAAGTGTTAATACTCTGTGAGACTTCTTACAACATGTGATACTCGAATTCAAATTCAACAAACGAGTTTTTTAGGCTTGGCTATATAATAAAGACTAGAGAAGTGAGATCAGACTGGATTAAGATATTAAGATCCTAGTTAGGATTCCATGATCCCATTATAGATCTTGATTCAGATAGATCCTACTATGATTGAGATTTTTTTTTCGGTTGTAGCATCTTAAAAATCATAAGATATTAAGATCAAAATCAACATCTTAACAACCATGGATTAAACCATTAACTTTGTTTGACTTACTAAAAACTCTATTCTTTTTCGATTTACATTTAATACGTAAAAGCTATATTAGGAAAAATTATGTTGACCACAAAGTAGTTTTACAAGTTTATTTATAAAGTACATTAACTATTGTTTTTTATTAAAGGTTCTAGGTTACTTTTCGTCACTAACCTTTTCTGGGTGCTTTATTTTAGTCACTATACTTCATTTAAGCTACGTTGAGTCACCGAACTCGTATTTATTTTCATTTTGGTCTTACTCACTGGTAATAGTCGGTCTCTTCATGACATGGCTACTAAGTTAGCTAATGCAACGCCATTTAGGGTCTTGATAACCATAAATCCTAAAATCCATTTTTGTCGGCCATTGGTAGTGTGAATCAAACATTGGAACGTCGAAGTATGTGCGTCAACCTTCAATTTTATATTTAGAAATATTTGATTAGAAAAGTGTATTTGGAATCGAACCTTGGACAAACAACATCTTGGCCCCAAATCCAAGTATGTAAGTGTGTAAACCTTCAATTATTGAGTTTTGAATATCTATTTTCTAAGTTATATACATTTGATTTCGAATTGATATACTTTTGATTACTGAGTTTATAACCTCTGTTTTCATTGAGAATGCTTCATTTTCTGAATTTTGAATAACAGATGTTGTTAGGTGCTTAAGTTAACCACCAAGGGGTTTTCTTCCAAAATCGTTAAAGTATGATGGTGGTGTGTATACTACAGTTAAGGACATAGATTTTGATTATATGGAGTATCCCAGTTACTCAAATATCTTGCTAGCTTGGCCTTGAGTTTAGTCAAGAAAGTGTATAATCGTGTATGTATTCAAGTTCTAGCAAAGGGATTATGATTTATGATGTGCAATGTGGATTTCAAACAATGCCTGGCAAATAGACATGAAAATGGTTGTCGACTATTTTTTACATTAAACATTTCAATCAAGATATAATGGATTGGATTATAGAGGAACTCAGTCATGATGTTAGTTTAGAATATGATGGGGATGAAGGAAGCGAATATAAAGAAAATGATGAAGAAGCTTTTGCTGATGATGTTTCCTTTAAACATGAAATTGATGATGAAAAAAATACCCACAAAGACTAATAATGAAGATCCATGGTTGAAACAATTATGTGGAGATACCAATGCAACTAAGCATGCACCTAATGGCTAAGTTTTTCCTATCCATGACCCATTATTGGAATGGATGAGAATGGTCCCAGTTTACAGAATGTAGTTTCAAGACAAATAAGATTTGATTTATTGTATGATATCAACAACAAAGATCGAGTACTTATGCGTTATGGAAAACCCAATAAAAATGAAGAAGAATGCCCCTTTAGACTTTGGGCATCGTAAATGAGTAGTGAACGCACTTTACAAATAAATTCTTTGGAATCTAATCATACTTATGCAAGAATATTTCATGGTGGGTCACTTTTCACATACAAAAGGATTGCAAAACATTGAGAATAGAGTACTCAACATTTAGTAATGAAAAATATAAGCTAATATTGCTAAGAAATTTAATATGAAGGCTAGTACAGGTTAATGCAAAAAGAGCTAGTAGTGTTACTTTAGAAGAAATTCAAGGTTGTTTGGAAGGCTACTATGCAAATTTGTGGAACTGTGAAACAAAATTGAGAATAGCAAATACGGGTTCAATAATAAAACTTGATGTGAATGTGATGCCAAATGGGAAGAGTTACTTCAACTGATTTTATGTTTGTTTCAAATGTGTTATGGATGAGTGGACAGAGGGATGCATACGATTATTTAACTTAGATGGTTGTTTTGTGAAAGGTGTTTGCAAAGGGGAGTTGCTTTCGACAGTCGGCCGTGATGAAAATAACCACATGCACCCAATTGTGTGGGTTGTTTGTTCGGTTGAAAATAAGGATACATGGAAATAGTTCATCGATTTATTGATAGAAGATATTGGTGTGGTCGTTGGAGGTGGTAATGGATTAATCCTCGTCTCCGACCAACATAAGGTATTCTAGTTATATTTTTGGTAGTTTAGTTGCATGTTTGGAGTTATTGTATTTATATTTTTGTTAACTTATTATTGTTTGGTACAACGAACTAATAGAAGTTGCGAAGGAAGTGCTACCATAGTGTGGGCATCACTAAATTTTTAAAAAAGGTTCAAAGGTGTTTTCTTCAAGAAAACTTTTTAGAAAGCAATAAGATCAATAACTAAGTATTCATATACTTTCATTATGAACCAAATCAATGATGTAAGTGTTAATGCATAGACATTATTGGTTGAAAAAACCCCAAATCATGGTGTAAAGAACTTTTTCAAGTGGATAAGGACTCTGATGCCTTTGAAAATTGTGTGTCCAAAAGTTTTAATAGTGCAATTGTCTATAGGCATGCAG
Source organism: Cichorium intybus (assembly GCA_023525715.1). Lineage (NCBI taxonomy): Eukaryota > Viridiplantae > Streptophyta > Magnoliopsida > Asterales > Asteraceae > Cichorium > Cichorium intybus. The sequence goes on from CM042009.1 coordinate 37,874,679, forward strand.
GGCAGTCATTACAATGTTGGAAGAGATTAGAAAATTAGTTATGGAGCGGACTTAGACTTTGAGGCAAAAAGCAACAAGATAGAAAAATGATGTATGCCCTTCGATCCGGATGAGAATCAGGGAACAAAATGAAAATCAAAGGTATAAAAGTTTCTTTATCCTTTCTTTACAAATGACAGAAAAACCAAATGAGTTGGTGTATTCTAGAATCTACAAAACAATTTCTTTATTTTTTTTCTTTAGAAATGGCAGAAGATTGTGTTCACAAGTACTGGGGTGTGCATTCGAGTAGGTTGCAACGTTTTGAGGCTAGAAATGAAATCAAGCATTCAGTGTAGATATTTCAAAAACACAACTTGCAGTTGTAGACGAAGGGAAGGAATTAGGGATTGTGTTGACCATTTGCCTACTACACAATAAAGTTGCATACTACACAACAAATTATGGCACAAAATCAAGTCACGGGTCTTAATGTTCATCATGTCGTGGTTTTGGAGAAATTAAGGAAATCTGAAAGACGGATCAAAAGGAAGATTGGCAAGATGTGGTATGTCAAGGATGTGTCGGTCCTTCTTTGAACAAGCATGGATGCTTAGATTATGTGTAGGTGCTTGTCACATGTTACATGCATGTGAATTGATCTTCTAGTCTTTGGGTCTTTTGTAAAGCTTATTGTAGACAAGTTGTTTGGTCTTTTGTTAAGTTTTTTGTAATCAACATGATACTTTCACATGCAATTACATGTTTGGTTATCCAAGTTAATGTTTGGTGTGTGTTCAAAATTTTGTATTTTCTTGTACTCTCATTTGTGGTCTAGAAATCAAAAGGTCAAGATTGACCAAGATACCAAGGCCAAGATTGTCCAAAACCAATATTACACGAGAAAAAAATAGTGACTAGGATAAAACATCCAGTTATAATAACTAAAATGATTATAAAAACTAGTTCGAAATGACTGACAGTTGCTTAAACAAAATTAGCCACATCAACAGGTTATGGGCTATTACCGAATATGATGACTAAAATGATTAAAAAACTATTACCGAATATGATGACTAAAATGATTAAAAAAACTAGTTAAATGACTAGGAGTAACTTAAGCAAAATTGAAAATTCCAAAAAGGTTCAATGACCAAAAGTTACCTAAAGCCTTGATGAAACCCTTCTTACTTGATTAGTCTTATTCAAAAGTATGTACATAAAATATATCGACTTAATCAAAACTAATTTTGACATCAATAAATGAATTTTAGAAAAGAAAAATATGTCTAGAATTTCAAATGAGGTTGACATTTGTAATATGAGTATTTGATTATCGCAAATCACTTTCATACTCAAAATTAGATATTTCAAGGGACCTTAATCTAATAAGGTCTTTTGCGGGAAACAGATTAAAATCGGAAAATGAGGCGAGCCGAGCTGAGTTGTAAAATCGATAAAATTAGGTTAAATTTTCCACATTATATTCTGTAAAATATTAATAGAAGTACCATATTATTAAAAAAACAATAAAAGGATATGTTGTGATTTTCCATCGTTTAGCGATGAAAACTTTTAACAAAACTTATGTCGCTAAAGTCCTAAAAGTTGGCTATAAGCGATTGCATTAACGTTGAAAGCGTCTTTAATCCTTTACTTGATTTTTACACAATGTTTTCTCTCTAATTTATTGTTAATCGCATATATTTTTGGGACAAATTGATCCATCGAGGTTGGCTAATATTCTAGTAATGACGATATGCAAACGAACGTTCTAGGAAAAAAGTACATAATAAATAATTAAACTATAATGAGAATCTTTCTGCAAAGGCTCTGTCTACTTAATTAAATTTGTACATGAGTTCCAAAATCTTCATGATGAAATCTCATATATTTAATTCCCCGCGCTATATGAAACTACTTGAAAATCTAAAAGATATGATTCCTATAATTCTACTATATTTAATAGGTGTTTCGACTTTATTCTAAGTGTATGATACTATGATATGACCGAAATTTAAGTGAACATGATAAAATCATGAAATAAGTGAACATATTAAAATCAGCAGATGTCTCTGGACCATATATACCATATCTACTTTGTGGAAACCGCATGTGGTGCCCAAGCATTTATTTTAATATATGTAATATAATATTTTAATATCTCTATATAATTCAGGGATAATGATTTATTAGTGTAAGAAGTTCGTTCATATTTAATTACTGAATTTATTTTTATGTTTGATTTACATATTAAGTTTTTAAAATCGTTCAAATATTTTTTTAACTTTTGATCACCGGTCAAAATGACATTTTGTAATCAAGTTTAAATAATGGACAAATAAAGCATAAAAATAAGTTTAGTGAAAAAAAAAGTAAACAAACATAGAAATTCGTTACGGTTCCAATATCATAAGCATACCAAAATTAAGTTTAATAATGAGTCAAAAGAGCAGCGAACTTTTACGTTTATTCACATTTGGTCAATAAACTTATTTTTCCACCATTGAACTTTTTAAAATTGTTCACAGATTACCATTTTGACCGGTGATAGAAGGTTCGAATGGTATAATATGAACAATTTAAAAAGTTCATAGGTAAATGTAAACAAACGTAAAAGTTCGTTACTCTAATAAATCATTATATATCAAATATATGGTTGGATGGGACTGAGTCAGTGAGTTGAGGCACGCGATCGCTACAACCATTAATTAAATGAAATCGCCCAAGTTCCCGAGTAATTAGTTGTGCATGACCCGACTTGATAACTTACTAAAAAATAAAATTAAAAAGTTTGATTTGATTAAAGATGTGTATTCTTTTTCTTATCCCCTTCGTTGCTACAACCATTAATTAAATGAAATCGCCTAAGTTCTCGAGTTATTAAGTTGTGCATGACTCGACTTGGTAACTTACTAAAAAATAACACTAGAAAGTTTGATTCGATTAAAGGTATGTGTTCTTTTTCTTATCCCCTTTTGTCTAGAGTTATTCTGCACACTTAAAATATTTAACACATAAGAAGTCAAAAAATTTATAAGTGAAGTCTCGAGTTCAAACCAAGCAATAGCCTTAAATATTGTAATTTACCTTCGTGATATTGGTTGTAAGATTAGTTGTTGGGGTTGGCAGAAGTGGCGTTTATCCTTTTCCTTGTGTAGAATCTTCTCTTACACCCAACCGTTGTACGAGTTAGGGTGCCTTCTATGGTTGGTTTCAAGACGGTTCTTAAAGAAGACCACCCTCATATAACTTTTTTGAATCTTTTGGTATTTGTCTTGCATGTTGTTTTTCGAAAGTTTTTCTTTTAGAATTTATGTTTACCATGGTTATGTATCTATTGGCTTATGTTTTGGTTGAAGATTGTTTATATATTTAGTTAGTTATTAGGCATTATAGATATTGTCATTCAATAAGGGTTCAAAAATGGTTGGAAATCAAGAATATGGATTTTTATGACTCTACATGTTTACTGTCTGTATTTATATTTATCTCGTATTCATGTGTTATAAATTAATTCAATATGGGATAATCCATAATAACACTTTGTGTTTTAGGCACAAAACCAAAAGCAATATACTCATATATCTAAAATCTAGACAAGATTGACAAAAATCATGGATTCGACAGTTGAAAACGGATTTTGTAGAAACCGTCCAGACAACTTGAGCTGAAATTAGCATATGCAATTTGGCTATCACGACAGCTTGGGTTGTCACTGCAACTTGGTTGCGAGCTCGCTTGCCAAGATAACTTGACCTACCTCCAACCAAATCCAAAATTAACATGTTTCTTTTATGACCCTTCATCATAAACATGTTTTCCACCAATCAACGTGACTACCACCAGGGGGCAGAGCCTCTTAGACCCTTCAATGGATGTTGCCATTTGACCCCCATCTTTTTTCGCGTTTGATATCAAACTCGTTTTATATACAACCGTACATTCTATAACTCCTAACTTGTATTAGATCACAATTTAAATCCTCATTCGTCATTTGAGTTAATTTAAATTATATTAAATGACATGTGATACTAAAATCAGCAACATATATGAGATAATTTATCTAGCGAATTAGGTTTAGAGTGTACAAAGAAAATAAAATATATGTTGGATTGGAATGCCAATTGTAAAATAAGTTAGTCGTGCCATGCAGTTTAGTAGTATTTTAGGACATTTAACATATGTAGTTTTATCTATGCTTGGTATAAGAAAGAATGTCTAAATTGGAACCCCCCCCCCCCCCCCCCCCCCACTTCCCATATGTGTGTGTGTGTGTGTGTGTGTGTATATATATATATATATATATATATATATATATATATATATATATATATATATATATATATATATACATATACATATATATGTTTTCAATTATGATAATTTTTAAACATTCGAGGTCTCAAGAATAAATATGGACCACATACTTTTTGTTGTCGCTTCAACGCTCCAGCACCATCGGTGCATTGACGTTTTTGCGACGAGATGGTTATATCATAATTTATATATTATTCTCAACTCCTCCACCTCCCCCACCACCTTAATCGTCACTACCAGCACTACCGTCATCACCACTGTCATCTCTACCACCACCGCCGCCGCTACCACTTCCGCTACCTCCCTCACCACCACCACCACCAACACCTCACTACCGCCACCACCACTACCTCCGGCACCGCCATCTCCGCCACCTTTACCACCACTACTTGTAAGGCCCGGTTTTCTATACTAAGTATACCCAAAATTTTCAAACATATAACACATCAGAATGGGTATACTAGCACTCAAACCACGAAAACAAGTTGTTATCAACCATTAATTACATAAAAAGGTCCTAACCAACCAATACAGACATTACAAATATCAACTATAAAGTTGTCTACTAAAGGACAGGCTCCAAGTTGTTCATCTCTCAATCACATGCCTTCCCCTATCACTGCTACAGATACCTGCAAAATATACACAAACAAACAACAGGTAAGCTTATAAAATCTTGGTGAATAATCTCCCTGCTCGACACCATCACAAGATGTGTAATTATTTATAAAGACATAGTATTAACCACAATCTTACAACACAATCCACATATCTCCCTCAGTACTCATTCTCGTCATCAATCTTGCGAATTACATTAGCAAAGATACACATTCTCTTTTTATCTGAAATTTGCAATTTCATTAGCTTTACAAACATCGACTAATCATTAACAAACACCAACTCATTAGTAGGTACCACAACAGGTACCACTCATAAACTCAATTATAACACTCGCATATACTCATTCATCAATTAGCAATACTCAATTACAATAGCATTCACAACTGTAACAATCAAACAAAAAGACTCTTTAACTCAATCACACTAACAACTACTCTGCTTTGCAAATAAAGAATGTATACTCAAGTCAATTATTGTTATACATAGGTAACAATTAACTCCACCAATGGTTTACAACAGTAACAACATAACACACACACACACACACACACACACACACACACACACACACACACATATATATATATATATATATATATATATATACTCAACTACAACAAAGTATATCTTTACTAAGTATTAGAGAGTACTCACCTTAGATTAGTTTGGAACATGTTAACCTTAAGCATCTAGTATCTGTTTCCTTCCTACATGATTTAGCTGTGATATAACAACATAATTCAGTTCTCAATCATCCTCAAACATCCTAATGAAGTTCAACTGAAAAGATCAAGCCAAAGAAAACAAAAGATGCAGCCAATCCGTCCAAGGCAGATAGCAGCGCTATCTCTAAGGATAACATCGCTATCCTCTCTACACAACCTTAATTTGCATCTGAATGAATTCAGCCATGAAAACTCAGCATTTATCACACCAAAGGACAAGGAAAACACTTGACTATCATATACTAACATTATGTATTTATATACGATGAAAACCACTCAATTTCATGAATTCAAACACTTAGGGTTTCAAAAACCCAAAACTCAATCAAATTCCACATATCTCTTTGATTTAGGGATCAAGATGTTGGATTAGGTGTCTAAGCCATGACTTATAAATTGTATTTATCTTATTAATTGAAGCAAAGTCCATTTGGGTTGCCCTCATAGCTGGAGGATTGGTGTAGAGTTAAGTAGAGAGAAAGGTTGATTTATTAATTGTTTAATAAATCAATAGAAATAAAATAAATAGTTTATTAATATATTTAAGTGTTAATATATCAATTAGAAACTATAATAATTAATTAGAAATTAATCTAGAATTAATTGGATTTAATTTAGTGATTAATTTAATTAATTAAATGTGCAGGGACTGGTTTGTATTTATTCAATAGTTGAATAACTGGCTAGGCAGTGGGAGGGCCAAAGTTGGCGAGAATATGGAGGCCACCTCCACATTGGCGAAACCCTAATTAGGGTTTAGAAGCCTTGGTCCAAATGGTCAACAGGCTTGCCCATTAAGGAGGCTCCTCTAGGGTTTTGACTGTAACCCTTGGAGGCTATAAAAGGAACCTCCTGGCCACCCCAAAACCTGCACCATCTCTCTGTCTCTCTGGAACTCTACTGTCTTTTCTCCTCCATTGCTTGGGTGTGACTCCATTTGAGGCAGGATACTTTTACTGCTAGCTTCTGGATCAAGAATCAAAGGTTGGTCTTCTTGATTTTAATCTTTAGAAATTATTGTTGGCCTTAGGTTTTTGTTATATGTTCATAAGATAGAAAAACATAGATACTCAATTAGGTTGCATGTGAACTTAGGATTTCTAGTTCATAGATTGTTTAAAACCTTTCACAAGAACGCATTCATAATGTTAGATTCGATCTCCTTTAGCTTCTACTCGTTTTCCCTCGATCAATTTTAATGTTTATTCACTCAATTGCATCTGAGTCGAGTTTGAGAGTGTATTGTCTTTGAAATGAACATTAACAGACTAATAAAGGAAGTCTGACCCGCGAAGATAACGACGCTATCTATAAGAGATAACGTCGCTATCTCTTCTGTAATGCCCAATAAATAGCATCTCTATCTCTTCTGTGATGCCCAAATTCCAAAAGTTTTAATAGCGACGCTATCTATAAGAGGTAGCGTCACCATCTCTTCTGTGATGCCTAAATTCCACAAATTTTAATATAAATTTCCCCAAAACTCATATTCACTCACAACATGTTTAAACTCATAACTTAATAGTTAACACATAAAAATGATTCTTACCACCTCTTATGCAATGACTCAAAATACGAAGGCAATCATAAAATATCGCAATACCTCTACTTTAAGCAACTAGCAGCTAGAACCACACTAACTATAAGGTAACAACTCCACTTACCTTTACAAGCTTCTCGAGAAGAAAACTCTCACACTACCACCCCCACCAACATCGCCTCCACCACTACAACCACCAACTGACTGCCACCAACACCACTGCCACCACTACCACAGCCAACTCTACCACTGCTACCACCACCACCTCCATCTCAGCCACCACCACCTTTGTCACCACCCAACATTACTACCATAGACAAATCATATATGATTAGTCATATATGATTATATATATATATATATATATATATATATATATATATATATATATATATGAAAATTCATATATGAATAATAACAATCTTTCTCCATCGTCGCGGTAGAGCCAAGTCAGCAAGAAAAAATATGTAGCCCAAATTCATTTTATAGATCTTTATTTTTTTTATTCTCAAGTGAACCCTCCTATATATATATATATATATATATATATATATATATATATATATATATATATATATTCTTATAAAAGAATCATATAAATGTCACATGACAGTTTTCTATAGCCATGTTTTGTCATGTGGCATGTTATTATGCACCCTTCTTTTCTTTTCCCACTCAATGATATCCCTAAATTTACATTTCTTAATTTGAAGGAATCAAGGAAATCATGATTGAAATCCCACAATATCAGGATCATTACCTATTTGAATCTCCTACCCCCATTAATTTTTGTTTCAAAATTTGAAATCAGGTTTTTCTATTTTGCATCAAATTTGTATTATTGTTGAATTGGAACTGAACAATGATCAAGAAAACTAGATGAAGCACCTTCTCAAACTAGATTAAGCACTTTCTCGAATCCGAGATTTCTAGGCTCTCATAAAATCGGTGTTACAGATTTCTTGGGCTCCAATGGGTCCAACTATGCTTCCGGAAAACAAGATCAAACACCGTATCGAACCAGAAACTCTTCCTACTATCGTCATCGCCCATCTTTCACCATTATAGAAACCCACCACCATTGCACCACTCAACACCTCTACCATATAAAAATCATTAACATTGGTACTGCTCTCCTTAAATGCCATCAATCAAGTGGTAATTGGTCTTTGGCAAAGGAAGTGGCAATAGTTTTTTTGATGATGTGAGAATCACAATATGAACAATAAATATGTGTTTGTTTGTGTTTGTTGTGTAAAGTGTGTAAGATTGGTTTTAGGGAATGTTTTTGTTCTTTAAATTATTTCATTCATGTGTTGTGGTGTTTATCGTACTACAACTTATTTCATTCCTCTTATTCTTATTGAGATTATTACTTTAAAAAGCACATCAAATACCCCTTATGTCCCTTTTTCTATTTAATGACTTGAAGACCATAAATTATATAACTATCATACTAAAATGTTTGAGACTTCACACTTATTTTATATGTGTCCAATAAAATATAAAACTAGATGTTTTGTATATATTTTGTTCCTTATTTTAGGGTTCTAGGAACCAAAATTAATATGAAAACTTGAACTAAGAAATATAATTGAAAAATATTCTTATTATGGGCTATACTTGGTTTTATGGCTTTTTATGGTTGAACTTTGGTGGTTTGGAAAATTTTGTGATGGGTTTTGCTATGTCCAAATGAATTTGTTTTCTCAACAAAGTCATTAGTTAAATAACGTTAAGTGATTGGTTTTGTGAATGGTGATTAAGATATTTGTTTGTTATTTTTTATTAGGTGAAACTGTAGATTCGGTCTAACCACTATCTAAAAGTTAATGTGAACCATGGTAGGGTCGTTGGTGACGTAGCATATACATGGTACTGTCAGTGGATTATTGAAAATTTTGAATCATCAAGTGAATACAACTCTCATATATTATTGAGGTGAGTTTATAAAGTGATGAATTACCAAAATAAAATGTAGTGAAGTCAACTGGAAATTTACCATCTTACCCTTCCATTTATAGCATCCAGATGAATGGTGTGCATCGATCTTTTTGCATATTAGTAAGTTTTATTGAGGTCTATAGCAAAGGAATACAACACTCAAATACCTTTTTTCTTCATAAATTGGGTTATGTGATTCTTTTTGGATTAAAAGGGCATCTTGTGCTTTAAGTTGTGATCCAAAACTTAAATTGTCTACAATCCAGACTTTGGGAACATTGCAGTCCCTTTTGAGTCATTTTAAGCTATGACACCATTTAAAATAGGCAACACGTTTAATTATAACCAAATTTGATATTCATTGCTTTATTTTTCTAAATGAAAAATGTGAAGTGGGTCATATGTAGGTACTGTAATTTATAAAGATATGGAGCCTATTGGGCTTTCAACAGATAGAAAACACATAGAGTTACACATGGAGCATTTTTGTAATGTGGGTATTGTAATCAAACTTGGTAAAAATCATAAATCTACAAACCATTTTTATAATTTTATTTAAAGATTTTATTGTTGGTTTTAGTCAATCAAATGCAAAAGCTACCACTATAGCAATAAATAAAAGCTCTCTCGCTATTATGGATAAGAACAAAGTATGGTGCCCAAATTAGTAGCAAAAAGAAAGTATATTGCTATTTACGCCCAAATTAGTAGCAAAAAGAAAGTATGTTGCTATTTACATTTCTTTGTTTCTAAAATTCTGCACATTTTAAGCAAAAATATCAATTACGCCCAAATTTGTAGCAAAAAGAAAGTATGTTGCTATTTATATATACATATATATTGCAAAAAGCTACTGTTTTAGTCATCCAATGACTACCTTGTAGTTTTTGACCTCTATTGTTACATGGTGGGATAGATGAAAATTAGAAAGATGACACTATAAAACTAGAATAACGATCATCCTCTTTTACAAATACGTAAAAACTAGAAATTGACCATCCCATAAAAGAAAGGCTTAAAAGTTTGATGTTACGTATTTATGTTAGGCCAAATTGCAAAAAAAGTAACTATGTTTTCATAAAAATTTGATTTTGAAAATGTATTTATTTTTTACAATTAAGTGACTAAGTTTTCCAATGTGTTGTAATTTTTACCATTTGGTCAATCATTCTGGTTGCCCACTGACGTGGTATGGTGAGGTGTCAGTATTTGATGACGTGATACTAACATTGGATGATGATATTTTCTATTTTAGCTAAATAATTCTTTTACTTTGACGTATTTGACTATTAAGATAACTAATGACCCAATTAACAAATACACACATATATAAACCATAATTACACTTCTACTAAATAGTATATACAATCACCGTATGTCATCTTACTTTCAAATCAATTTTTAAAAGCATGTTTTGAATTTCTTTCTATAATTATCAGTATATAGTATATTCAATCACAATATATCATCTTACTTTCAAAATATTGTATTTGTATTCTTAAAAAAAAAAAAATACAATATCCCTTATAATTGTTATTTTGAATCTTACTTTTCAAATAAACTATAGTCATGTCAACGTCATATCACTAAAGACTGACACGTCGTCATGTCACATCAGTTGGCAGTTGTTATTTGACCGGTTAAATTGTCAAAACTGCAACAAAACTTAGTGACTTAATTGTCAAAAAAAATAAACACGATATCAAAATCAAGATTTTGTGTAAACTTGGCGACTTTTTGCAATTTACCCTATATGTTATTGGTATAAAAACATAAGTACACTGCCACCGTAAGTAAAGGTTTGTAAGTATGTTTATATTATGTGTCAGGATATTTAAGTTCATTATTATCTTATGCAAATATGACACAGAGGATGACTTTGTGGGGTTGAAGATGAATGTTTCAGGTAAAACTAGTAGGAAGAGCTCATGTTTAATGGGGGGGGGGGGGTATTTATGGTTTATTTTTTAGCATGTTTTGTGTGGTAATAAGAGCTTCAAGTTACTCACAAGCCTATGGAGGAACTGGACATGATTTTAAAACAACTGCAAAATACATCATGGTGACTTGATAAAGTTCGACAATTTTCATTTTATTTTAGAGATAGATTAGCTAAAAATATTTATTTTTGGTTTAAATTAGGCCTTAATGCATGTCATAATGCTTCTATAGTTGGGACCCATTCTAGATTCTAGAACCAATGAGTTCCCAGTAATGTTAAGATGATAAAAAAAGTGATGAAATCGGTTGAATTGCCATGTCTTAATGCATTTTTTTGGAAAATTTATTTTGAAACATTTTATATCGTGAAGTTCAAGCGAATTGGTTGTAGAACTTCAAAAAGATATTGATCTTAGAATTGAACTTTGCAAAAAAGTTCATTAATAGTATCATACTTTGAAAAATGACTTTTATTGAAATATTTTTATATGATCATGAGAATTTTGATTTCTTTTACATTGAAGTTAATTTATAGGATATTTTTCTAGAAAATAACATCGGTTTTAGCGTTAAACTTTGCTTAAAAAATTCATTAATAGCGTCGTACTTTGAAAATATGACTTTTTTAAAATCTCTTTAGATGATCTGGAAAAATTTTATTTTTTTACATTGAAGTTCATTTATAGGAAATTTTTTGGAAATTAATATCGGTTTTACACTTGAACTTTGCAAAAAAAAAAATTCATTAAAAGCATCGTACTTTAAAAAATGCATTTTTTTCATAATCTTTTTAGATTATATGCAAAAAAATCATTTCTTTTACATTAAAGTTTGTTTATAGGATATTTTTTGGAAAAATTAGCAATTGAACTTTGCAAAATATTTATTACTATCATACTTTAAAAAAAGACGTGATGATATGGAAAGTTTCATTTCTTAATATTGAAGCACATTTATAGGACATTTTTTCTAAAAAACAATATCGTTTTAGCATTGAACTTTGCAAAAAAAAAAAAAAAAAACTCATTAACAACATTGTACTTTGAAAAGTATATTTTTTGAAATCTTTTTAGATGATCTTGAAAATTTTCAATTATTTTATTAAATTTCGTTTATAAGATATTTTTCTTCAAAAATTAGCATTGAACTTCGTAAAAAGTTTCATTAATAGCATCGTACTTAAAAAATAATTTTTTTTCGAAATATTTTTAGATGATCTACAAATGTTTCATCTCTTTTAAATTGAAATTCATTTATAGAATATTTTTCTGGAAAACAATATCGGTTTTAGCATTAAACTTTGCAAAAAAGTTTATTAATAGAATCGTACTTTCAAAAAAAAAATTTGAAAAGTTTCTTTTGTTTTACGTTGAGGCTTTTTTATAAGACATTTTTCTGGAAAACAATATCGGTTTATGATTGAACTTTGCTAAAAGTTCAAAAATAGCATCGTACTTTGAGAAAATGACTTTTTTCGAAATCTTTTTAGTCGATCCGGAAAAGTTTCATATATTTTACATTAAACTTCGTATATAGGACAATTTTCTTGAAAAATTAGCATTCAACTTTTCAAAAAAAAAATCATTAATAGCATCATACTTTGAAATAATATTTTTTTTGGGAATCTTTTTAGATGAGCTGGAAAAGTTTCATTTTTTACATTGAAGATTGTTTATAGGATTTTTTCTGGAAAATAGTATCGGTTTTAGCATTGAACTTTGCAAAAGTTTATTAACAGGGTAAAATTATCATCTAAAAATGTAAATTTATCTCAATCGAAAAATATATTAAAATTCATAATTTTTTCTCTGTATATGGAATAAAATAATGATATATTTTATATGAATTCTTAACTTTTCATATTTATTTTCATTTGATTTCGTATTTGCTACCATGAATAATTTGTATCCAATTTCGTTTTAATCTTAACGATTATGTAGTTTGTATCTTATGTATTTATAGTTTTATATTTCATGTTCTAACTCTAGCTTGATTTATTTAGTTTATTAAGTATGTATGATGAATATACTTTTTTATTTATCTTTATTTAATTTCTTATTTAAAATATGTAATTTATTTGTTTCCAAATAAAATAGGTATCTTTAATATTTAAAATAAGCTTTAATAAAATAAAAATAATTATTAGATTAAAAATTTCTTTGAGTTGAATTGTTAATGAGTGTGAAAAGTAGATTGATTTAGGTTATATAGGTAAAAAAAAATATAAATTAGTTTTTTAATGGGTTAATGACATAAAATGACAACCTACAATATAAATTTACTCTTTAGGTCACTTATTTTTAATTAGATTAAATAGGTTACTATATTTTTTCTATGTACTCAATACACCATTAAGACATCTTCAACCCACCTCTAAAAATAGAGTTACTCTATTTTTAACAACCCAACTCTGTTATTGAGTATTTGAATAGTATTACTCCAAATATAGAGTAATACAAGTCATTTACACCAAAAATAAACTTAATGTTTCACTTGTCATTTTTAGTCATCTTCTTTTTATTTCTATACATTTCTAGTTTTTATAAAGATAATGACAAATATTTACAATCATGCTATATATTAAATGATATTAATTAATTATAATTATCAAAATAGAATATTTATTTATCGAATTCATATAAAATTTTGTGTATATTTAAAAAAAATAAAACACGATAAGATATTTTACAAAAAGACGTACAAAATATATATATTATACAATTGTTATGGGACCATCTCATTTTTGGAAAATGTATGTATTACATGACATAATGACTACATGCATTATTTCACATAACATAATAATTGAGAATGAACATGATTTTGATGCACCAAGTTATGAGAGAAGTGCTGCCGGTAGAGGTTGACATGACGATGGATGAAGATGGTCGATTCCAACAATTTCTTATTCGATATAAATGAATTAAAAATAAATAAGTTCACTTTAATATTCGGAATGCGTTAGTCGACAATTTATGGGAAATTTATTCGACCCCATAAATATGTTTTAACCTTTTCAAATGTATGTGTAATCTTTCTATAAATGCATGTTTAAAATTTATTTAAAAGTGTATTATAATTGTACTTTTATTATATAATGAATTTTGTATTAATAAAATCATAATTTCTTCAATTTAATTATATACGAATAAATTATTTTGTTATTAAGTTTGTGATAACATATTTAGAATATTATTACAATAAAAATATAGAGTGATTATATGTTAAAAGTTAATAAATAGAAATGAGATCTTGACAATTTTTGAAAATGAAGAAAAAAATATGCTAAGACATCTCCAACCCCACTCTAAAATAGAGTTACTCTATTTTTTACTATATTTTGCTCCAACCTACTCTATAACCAACTCTATATTTGAGTATTTGAATAGTATTATTTCAAATATAGATCAATATTATTCATTTACACCAAATATAGAGTCAATGTTTCACTTGTCATTTTTAGTCCTTTAGTTTTTATTTTTATACATTTCCAGTTTATTTAAATATAATAACAAATATTTACAATCATATTATATATTTATTGCATGCATTATTTTACATAACATGATAATTGAGGATGAACGTGATTTGACACACCAATTGGAATAGCGAGAGAAGTATCGCCAATAGAAGTTGACATGACGATAGATGAAGATGGTTGATTCCAACAATTTCTTTATTAATATAAATGTATTCAAAATAAAGAAGCTCACTTCAATATTCGGAATGCGTTAGTCGACCATTTATGAGAAATTTATTCGACCAAATAAACATGTTTTAACTTTTCAAATGTATGTGTAATATTTTTATAAATGCATGTATAATATTTATTTAAAAGTGTATTATAAATGTACTTTTATTATTTAATAAATTTTGGATTAAGAAAATCATAATTTTTTCAAATTATTTATATATGAATAAATTATTTTGTTATTAAGGTTTTGATAACATAATTTAGAATTTATTACAATAAAAAGATAGAGTAATTATATGTTAAAAGTTAATAAATAGAATGGGAGATTTTGACAATTTTAAGAAAAAAGAATATATTAGGAATATACATTTTAAAGTAAAAATAGCATGAAAAATAGAGGTGTGTTGGAGATGGTAAACTTTTTACACTATTTTTTACTTCTAAAATAGAGTAAAAATAGAGGTGGACTGGAAATGGTCTAAGAATATACATTTTAAAGTAAAAATAGCGTTAAAAATAGAGGTGGGTTGGAGATGGTCTACTTTTTACACCATTTTTTACTTCAAAAATAAGGTAACAAATAGAGGTAGACTTGGTCTTAGAATGGATTTTAGTGAGATAATTCTGACATATTAGATGTCACTATGGAATCAATATTAATACCAAAATGATCTGAATGGATTTTTTTTAATTATATCGAATTTCACAGTTGACAACAAATAGGAACCAGTACCAGTTTGGTTACAATCTTCTGCAATGGTGTAATGAGAACGTAAAAAAAAATTAGTAACCTATTAATTATAATTAAAAAATAAATACCTAAAGAACAAACTGTTTACCAATGGTTGTCATTGCATAACATTAACCCTTCTTTAATAGAAAATTTAGGTTTGATTTGATTGCTATAAGAGTAGTTTTATTAAATTCAACTATTAAAAATTATATTTTATAATTGAGTAAATTACAGTTTTGGTTCCTATGATTTACCAAATCTTTCACATTAGGATCAAGTATTGGAATTTCACGGTTATGGTCACCAAGGTTTCCGAAATGCTACAAATCAGTCTCTGGGGCATATAAAAAGGCTAAAATACCCTTTCTATTTTCTTTTTCATTTTTCTTTTAACATATTATTAATCTTAATAATTAGAAAAAGACACCCAACCTTGGTGACAGACCCACCCTCATACCTCTCTTTCTCTCTCTCTCGTATCATCTTCCACCACCAACACAAAGTCCATCGGAAAATCAAGAAAAAAAAGGCGGAGACAGACCCACGTCTTCTTCTTCCTTCGGTGGTTGCATGAGTGCCATTTTTCATCTGTTTAATATTCAACACCATCACCTTCCCTTTCATCAACCTTCCTGCATCTCTGATTCTTCCATTAAATTCCTTATTATAATTTAATGAACGATAAGAGGTGGAGAAGCACCCAAGTCTTGTTGCAAGATTAATTGGTCTTGATCTTCTTCCTGAAACTCATCTTCGAGAACTTCTTTATCGTCTCCAAGACCTTCATCTTCCTCCTATCATGCCACCCCATCAAACCCTCATTCAAAATTCTCATCACATAAGATTAGTAGCCATTCCTTGCCGGCGACACCACGGATATCGACGACCGCTAGGATGTCGGCAGAAGTCGACTATCACCACTGCCTTTCCCTCCTAACCAACAAAGAAAACGGGCGAAAGTTAAACGAGACTACAAGGGAGTATGCGAAGCAGCTTGTACGAAATTCCGATTTTCAACAGACCCATTTCAAATTCACCAAAAAGTTTGCGATTGAAGAGGTTGTTAGATCACAACTTGCAAAAAGGATTAAAAACACACAATATCACATGTTAGTTAAAAACATAAAAAAACAATTGTGAGCCAACAGAGGTCTGCATTAAGAAACCAAAAACACCTCTTTTGATTTCTTTTAATACCAATGATGTAAGAAAACATGCAGCAACTTCAACACAACGGTTTTTGGGAGGAAATTTGTTATCTATATTAGATGGTATATTTGTTGTAATCGGATGGGGTTGTCACTCTATATATCTAATATGTACTTCTCTTGTTGTTAAGAAAAATGAGAAACAAAGGAGGAAGCAAGTACCACATTGTCTTTAAGCCGATTATCTTACTACGATCATCTTCTGTGCCATCATCCATTGAAACTCCATCTGTTACGTCACTTCAAACATAACCCCACAACAAACCTCGACGTTGGAAAAAATGACGTCGCCACCTAAGTGGGGGGAGGGGGGGAGGGAAGGGGGTTGGGAGTATTTTTAATTTTGTTAATTACTAAAATTAATAATAGGTTAAAAGAAAATAGAAATTGTATTTTTTGTCTAACATGCAACAAACTGATTTGTAGCGTTTCGGAAACCTTGGTGACCATAAACATGAAATTCCAATACTTGGTCCTAATATGAAAGATTTGGTAAACCACAGGGACCAAAATTGTAATTTACTATTTATAATTTAACGAAATTAGAGTAAATTACAATTTTGGTCACTGTGGTTTGCATGAAATTTCACTTTTGGTCATCGTTTTGTTTTTTCACGATGATGGTCCCTGAACTACACTTTTGCTTACACTATTGGTCCCTTGGCCAGGTAAAAAGACCAATATACCCTTTTTAATTTCTTTTTCTTTTTTCTTTTAAAACTTTTTTATTTTGGGAATTAAAAAAAAAGAAAAAATACCCTAAACCCCCCACCCCCACCCCCACCCCCCCTCTCTCTCTCTCTCTCACCACCGTCTTCTGGGTTTCTTCATCTTGTGAGGATTTTGATTCCATGGTTGTTAGCTACGTATAAAAATTGATTGAGAGAGAAACTAAATTCGTCATCAGGAGCTTCACAATCAATTCTAATAGTGGACGCTTCATAATCTTCAAACACGGAATTCTGTTCCTCCACTTGGCTAAATTCGTCATCAGGAGCTTCACAATCTTCAATTAAAAAAAAACAAAGTCTTTTTCTCTCTCCCTCTCGTGAACTTTTGCAGCAAGAAACCTGCAAATCTACTTGCTAACAATTCAATGCTATCCCCTTCCTTCATCACATAACGCAGCAGATGGAAGGCATCCGGGGTCGCTGTTGTGGGTTTCCGAATGTTAACCAGCTCAACACCCCCAAATTCATCCCAAATCAATCGTCATCAGCTAAAATTATCCGGCGTAATGACAAGAAATGTCGGTGAGTTTTCGGGTCGAGTGAACCAGTTCCATGCAAGGGTAACGAGATTTGTCCGGCGTACATGCTTCAACATCCGGGGTACTGTTGTCGGAGACGCTGGATTTCCCTCAAGGCGATGTGAAAAATTTCTGTGTTGGATGCTCCATTGTATCTACTCAACCACCGTCGGGTATTGCTGGGTTTGGACGTGGGCCTTCTTCTTTACCCGATCAGTTGGGTTTGAAAAAGTTTTCATATTGTTTAATGTCTCACTGGTTTGACGACGCGCCGGTGAGCAGCGAGCTTGTTCTCGTTCGGAATTCTTCAGATTCCACCACCGGAAGTACACGAATCAGTTATACCATGTTTCAGAAGGGGAATTCCAGCTCGGCTTTTCAGGATTACTACTACGTAAACCTCCGAAAAATCATCGTCGGTGGTAGAACAGTGAAGATTCCGTATAGGTTTCTGGTGCCTGGAATTGACGGCAACGCAGGAACCATCATTGATTCCGGCACAACCTTCACGGTCATGGATAATCTCCTTACGATCTTGTGGCAAAAGAGTTCAAAAATCAAATGTCGAATTACATGAGGGCCGGATCGATGGAGTCTGGGTACAAGCATTTCAGCCAATCGCACAACCTTGTTTAACGATGGATGCCATGACTGTGAATTTGACAACGATGAAGATAGACCCCGACGGTGAGAGAGATAGACAGAAAGTGGGGGACGGGGTTGGGTTTGGTTTTTTTTCTTTTTTTTTTAATTTATTTAATAAATAATACATTAAAAGAAAAAAGAAAAAGAAATTAAAAAGGGTATATTGGTCTTTTTACCTGGCCAAGGGACCAATAGTGTAAGCAAAAGTGTAGTTTAGGGACCATCAGCGTGAAAAAACGAAACGATGACCAAAAGTGAAATTTCATGCAAACCATAGGGACCAAAATTGTAATTTACTCACGAAATTATAAAAATATTTTAATATACTTCAATATAATTAACCCAATAAATAATAGAAGCAGTAGAATGATCGACATAATTTTTTTTAACTAGCACATAACATTGCAAATTTGCAATAGCAAAATTTTATATGAAAATACACTTTAATTTTGGACATGAAATGAACATATATTTTTCTCGTCTATGCATATAAACGTGTAATAAGGCTAAGAGTGAGGTAGGAATGTAGGATCACCTACACCCCACCTGTTGCAATCCCTTACCCCATGCCGTTGATATTTAATGGTACCAATTTTTGAAGCCATCAATAATAACTTGAAATTTTCAAACTTTATTTTCACAATAATAATAATAATATTAACTCAAGAAGACAAATTGCTATCCTCTACTGTAGGGTCTAAATCCACACCACCATCATCACCGTTGATCTGATCAAGAACCAAAACCAGTCCCATTGCAAACGCACCATCGAAGCCTGGTTTCAGTGTCAGAGAGAAGACGTCCTTCCCAAGCATCACATTTGTCGAGACATCCACTTTACGTTTGATCTCCGCCATTGTTACCTTCGCCGAATCATATATCGTGCAGTTCCTCTGAGAGAAACATCCTTCGATTTGGTACTCCTCCGTCCGATCGCCGAACATCTCCACCGTCATGTTTGACCGCCCGATGATCGATGATCTCTTCACGCTGAATATCGGCTTATCACCTTCCATTCTCTCACCTAAAAAGCCTTCCCACCGTTGATGTAGACTCGGTCTCTGTCAATCCATAAATTATTGAGTTCACAGTTGTCAGTTGTGATCTAATCTAATCGGGAACAAAACCACACAATCAACATACCTTCCGGCGTACTGTGAGGAGGCAACGACCGGACGGATCCATGAGCACGAGTTCACCTGCGTCACGGTTGTCTGGACCGTAGGAATCGACACGGAAGACGACTTGACCGTTGGAATCGTAAACGGCAAAGCCATCGCCGGCGAAAAAAAGAGAGGTTTTCATGACTGTCAGATGCGTTTCCTTTTCGTATACAAATCCTTCTTCCACGATAACCGCACCGCCGCTGCTCATTTCTTTGGAATCGCTGACTCTTGTGCGAAACATGATTTTTTGTGTTACCGTTTGAATAAATTGATATCTTTTTCTTGGATTTGGACCACGTAATATCAGGAAACTGAGGGTATAGTTTACTGAAAAATGAGAGAGAGAGAGAGAGAGAGAGAGAACAAGGGCATCGAAACGGGAATAGAAATAAGATATTTAAGGGACTTCCAGAAATTTTCACACACGAGACCCACAAACAAAACTACACACAAATGACGGTGTCGAAGTCGTAAGACAGGTCAGCCCACACCCGACGTAAAGGCGTGTGGCTTACGGTCAGATTAACAATTATCGACATTTGTATTATTACTTTTCGAAATAAGACCATCCACAATGGTGGAGCTTTTTACAAGAGCTTTTTAAAGAAAAATTTATAACATGTCATTGTCACATAATTATATTAAAAAGCTTATAAATCTTCCACTATAGTAAAAGCTTTTTCATTAAGCTTTTTCATAAATCTTGATATATTTAATTATTTTATATAAATACAAATATCAATAAAATAATAATAAATATTAAAAAGCTTGAATGGTAGAGCTTTTTAATGTCAAAGTTATATGAAAAAACTTTGCTAACAAAAAGCTTCCACTATGGTTGTTAAAGCTTTTTTAATTGAAAAAACTCTAAAAAAATGTTTGAAAAAGCACCATAGTGGATGCTCTAAGTCCTACGGTGAGAACAGTTTATCAATATTTATATTATTAGACGAAAAGGTCTAGATATATTACATTTGTTTTTTTAATGATTTGAAAATATAATATATTATTTTTGTAATCATGTTAGCTAATAATAATTTTATGCATATTTTAATCATTGAATTTGTTGTATCAGTTCAAAAAAACTATGATATTACCGGTTGCAATAGATTATAATGTTGGTTATTTTTAATAATCAAAACATAAACGCGGAAGCTTAAACCTTAGATTTTGATCTCGAATTTGATTAAAATAAATAAATAAACGAAGATAACATATCTGTTTCCATTGAGCTTTTAAGAACTGATGAGAAGGGTTAGTTTTCCAGTTGATCTCAAAAGCTCTCTCTAAATCCCCCAGCAATATACCTCACGAATTTTAGTGTGTATTTCCGTATATCGATGATTGTTGTGGTACTTCTTTACCACAACATACAGATTTTAGCCTTTGCAGTTGATATATGAACTTCTTATTCAATGACACCTTCAACAGATTCTCACACCCTATAAGGTCCAATAAAGCAAGACTCATAAGACCTCCGATGGTTTCACAAACATTAGTCAGACTTGAACAGTTGTTAAGAATCAAAGACTCAAGATTAGTAAGTCGGTAAAAATTGTGGACGCTGACAATTTCCCAACACTTTATAAGATCTAGAATCTCCAGCAAATTAAGAACCTATTCCAAGAATATCAAGCTTAAGTTGTCACTGTACAAAAATAAGAAGCCAAAAGGCTAAGAGATAAACAGGACATCAGATTCCTACCATGGGCGGTTCAAACTTTTTATGACCCCTAATGGGAAATGACATGAAATGAGAGAAGGCAAGTTAACATAGGAGGTTGTAAAAGGGAGAGTAAGTTTAAAGATAAACCTAACAAGTTACCTCTCCTTTTCTCAACAAACGATAAGATTCATCATTTTGATCAAAAATTGAAGTAGGAAAGCAGCGAGCTAACGTCTCCTTCACGTTCACAGAGGTTTTGTGCTTTTGATTTTGTTTTTTCTGGAATCCCGCTCAAAGCAATCGGACCTCAGCTTTTTTTTGTTTTCTTGGGCTTCCATTACATATGGGCTGTCAAAGAGGACTTTTGGGCTAGTTCTAGGACAAAACTGAGGGGTAGCCTGTGCCACTATGGGCACTAGCCCAGTTCTGCCCCTGATTGTGGTAATTAAACATGATTGGACTGAACTAAACAGAAATAATATAACAGGATTGAACGGGACAAGACAAATTGTATATATAGCCTTTGGTGTGGCCAGGACAAAAGACCATATGACGGTAAATTACAAGAGTTTCCTTATGCATTAAGATTATAATAATAGGTAAAAATTTCATGTGATATTTTATAAGTATACTAAGAACTATTTATATGTAAATTTATATATATATATATATATATATATATATATATATATATATATATATATATATATATATATATATATATATAAAAGATAAAATGAGAATGTTGAAAAGGTTGAGAAAAAGAGAAAGAATCTAGGCCTTCCAAATAATAAATCTATGGCTTATATTAATCTGTTATTTATGATAATTTAAATCAATTATATTGATTAATAATATTTTTAAATACAAGAATGGTATATAGGTAATATTGATATCCATTAAATTAGGAAATTGACATTCAAATTCCTAAATTCTAGCTCTCTCTCACCATACGTATACATCTTCTTCTCTTCCCCCCTCTCTCTCACATAAATCCCTAAATCACGTCCATCTTATCATCTCAAACTGCCACCACTTTCTTCATCGTCATCTCGATCGCACAGCTTCACAGTCAGATCTTTGATCGAAACAAGGGGCAACAATAGTCGGGGAAGAAGGAACTGCAAACTCAAGTAGCCAAGGTAAGTGTGTATCTCTTTATTCCAACCCTACACACTACCGCCAAACCTCCATACCCAGGAAGTAACACCCCCACACTTTATATAACAGATACATGGAGTTATATGCACCTGTTCATGATAAAATTCTTTGTTTTATACCTTGAAGAAAAAGACCAACATAGGATCTATTCTTGGACCTGCGTTAGGGGAAAGAAATACAGACCCGTTCTGTTCATCGATTTTTTTGGAGAATCCAGATCTGCAAGTCGAATAGGGTTCCTCACGAGTCATAACTAGTGAATTGCAAAAGAAAAGTACTCCGCGTCCACCATGATCCACCACCTCATACGCCTTCTCTATGTCTGCCACCACCGCCTCATCGGCTCATCGTAACAGCCATACACCATCAAACCTATCATCTCGACTATACTAAATCATCACCATCGAAAACCCTCATTGATCTATCGCGATCCATACAGCGCCTGTTCACATCTTCTCTACGGCAACCATCATCTATATATATATATATATATATATATATATAATTTATTCTTTCAATGAATAAGTCATATCGTTCATGCTCATCAAGGTTGACCTTACAATATGATATTGATGCCTAACACAAAAGGTACGTTCTTATCAATGTTAGTTTAATGGTATCATGTTTTATATTCTTATCATCTTCATCAGATTCTTGCTCCCTGTTTTTTTAATCGTATGTCGTTTAAGTTAATAGGCCGTATTCATCTTTCATTGATCATCTATATTAAGATTTCAATCGCTTGTAAGACTTAGGTTTAAGGAAACCGGCTACGTTTCTTTGTAATATTGCCACAATCAATTTTTCTTATGTTATTTCACCAAAAGTTTATTTTTAAAATTGGTTCCAATAATTAGTTGAATGAAAACCTACTAAGCTTGGTTTAGAATTCCAATTTAATAATTAAATGTCCATCTCAATCCAATACTTTGGTGGGATCACTATTCAATGTTTAAATATCTGTTTCACAATTAGGTTGAAGTAAACCCTTTTCAAATGTTTGAAATGCATAATAAAAAGATTATATTACCTGGTTAATCGTTGATTCGTTGATGATTGACACTGAAACAACCATTTTCTATTAATCATTTAAACATGAACATATAACCTCTATTGTTAATCATCAACGATTAATACTTAAAAAAGTTTTATGTTTAATCAAAATTTGTATGTTAATCATCAATGATTTGGTTTCGGCAATTAAGGTTAATCATTTCTGATTATAACTTTTGGATAGCGTTTATGGTTATAATCATTTATGATTATATCATGACTACAAAAATAATTATAACACTTATTTTAATCATTTTTATTATAACTTTTGGGAAACTTTAATATGATTATAATCATTTATGATTATAACAATGAATGTATAAATTATCAGAACAATTATAGTAATTTTTAATTATTAGTGAATATGTATACAAAAAATTATAGTCTTTAAATTATTTTTAAATATATTTGAACTCGATTTTGCAGTTGTGAATCCAAGAATAATAATGATCGCGGGTGCCATCTATTTGTTTTTGTGTGAGATGGTAGCAACAAGAAAAAAGGGGTGCGATTGATTCAAGAAAAGTGTTGACATCGGGATAAATTTTGTAACTTTTTTTCCTACGAAATGATTTAATCATTTGTGATTATAGGGTAATAGAGAACCATTGTATTTTAATTAATGTTTATGGTGTATTCATTTATGATTAGAAGATCATGATTTATTTTTTTGTATTAAATATTTATATTTTTTTGTATTTTATTCATTTTAGTATTTATTGTTACTTGTTAATCATTCATGATTAACATAATCATATCAAATATAATTTTTAAAAATTCTCAAATAGTTATTTTTATGTATACTTTATTCATTGATGATTACAACAGAATTTTATATAATCTATATAAAGATATTATTAAAAATTAAATCACTAAAATTATAAAAATATTTTTTTCTATTCATTCATGATTGAAATCCTGAAAAAGAAAGAACAAACTATTAAAATTTCGAATTTTGAAAAAAGAATTGATAAAAATATATTTTTTTTATTTTCCATTAATAAAATAAAAAAATCAAGTAATTCCTTTATTTTAGGTAACAACAATCGTCATCTCTATAATCATGGAAACTGAATAAATTAATCCCATGATTATAGGAAAACATAATTATTTAGGATTTTTAATTAATTAGACATATTGTTAAATTACTATAATATCCCTATAAAATGATTGGTCCAGAATCATTCTCGCATTCTAAATCTTTTAATCCTTCTCATTTTAACCTCTCCCTATATATATATATATATATATATATATATATATATATATATATATATATATATATATATATATATATATATATATATATATATATATATATATATATATATATATATAAGCGATCGACTGAGGAATCTTCTTAAAGTGAGGACTCGTGAGGACACCTTAAAGATTTGAAAAAAAATAAATAATAATAAAAATAATAAAATGGATCATAGTACTATATTGGAGAAAAAAAATTAAAAAAACTTTTGGATCATTATTTTTTTTATAATGAAACGATGATCCACAAAATAAAAAAAAAATTTGGATCATTACTGTTTTTCAATGATCCAAAAAAAAATTTCCAATTTTTTTATAATGATGTAGTACTATTCTCGATTTTATGATTTGTATTTTTTATATTTTTTTTCAATTTTTTTAAGGTGTCATTACGAGTCCTTACCGAAAAAAGAGTTCAATTGAGAACCTAAAAAAGCCTAGGAACCTAAGAACCCATTTTATGAATTTTTTTTCTACACAATATTTTTCAAAAAAAAAAACCAAAAAAACCGTTAAGCTGCGACTAGAAGATTTAAAAAAAATTCAAAAAAAAATCATTTTTTATATTTTTTTTCATATGCATATGAAAAAAAATTAAAAAAATGATTTTTTTTGAATTTTTTTTAAATCCCTTACACGGTCTTATTCTGTCACTTTTAAAAAAAATTTAAAAAGTTTATATATATATATATATATATATATATATATATATATATATATATATATATATATATATATATATATATATATATATATATATGCATATGCATATACCGTGCATTTTATATAAATATGCATATAAATATAAAAAATATGCATTTTTTTGAATTTTTTTTAAAATCTCTTAATCGCATATATTAAAAAATTGGGTGTAATTTTTTTTTAAATATTATGTAGAAAAAAAGTTCCTAGG
Organism: Cichorium intybus; assembly: GCA_023525715.1. Lineage (NCBI taxonomy): Eukaryota > Viridiplantae > Streptophyta > Magnoliopsida > Asterales > Asteraceae > Cichorium > Cichorium intybus. The sequence goes on from CM042009.1 coordinate 37,900,500, forward strand.
TTCCTAGAGATTTTTAATATATATATATATATATATATATATATATATATATATATATATATATATATATATATATATATATATATATATATATATATATATATATATATATATATATATACATATAGTAAAACAATGATAGCATAGCGTTGGTGAGAACAACCATTGGAAGGCTTGGGTTTTTTTTTATGATCGCATCTATGGAAAGTTATTTTACATTATTTATACCGTAATAGTGTAAGGTAATTAGTTTATTAGTTTATCTCTCTGTTTTGTAACAGTGAAGGTGTAGTTCAAGAGAGGAGATGATAAAAGATGAAGGTTGGAGTTGAGTTGTGTGCTTAGGGTAGATGTGAACATGACTGATGGCAGGGTGTTTTTGTTTTGATATGTTTGTCCGATCCTTTTTTCATCCTTTTGGATGACATTAAAAATTAGAATTTTTATCCCGTTTGACTTGGTATTTGTTCTACTTTATTATAGTTCCGTTCTTGCACGTTACTTCAAATGGTTTTGTTTCGGTTTGTTCCGTCCAGTTCCACGTATCAAATGCTATTTAAATTCAATATAATCTTAAGGCTAAACTATTTGTATGATGCTGCCTATAAGTTAAGATCATTCTTTTAAAATTTAAACAACCAAAAAACATGTATTCTAGATATTGATAGTGACGCGAGTCTATATAGGGAAGTTGAATCTGGATGGCGCCATGGCGGTACACTTGCAATATATAGTAAAGAATCCAAAGGGGTAAGTTCGGTTCTTATATCATATAGTAATGTAAATCTAAATGCGTTGGTCGTTAAGTCATCATTGTCATGTGATCACTCAAACGTGTAGTACCAATTTTGTATAGGCTGAATCTATACATATTATTTCATGATTTGATTTTTTTTTTACTTTTTTGTTATTTTTATTTTTGTTTTTTATCTATTTTATTTGTTTATTATTTATTTTATTTTTTCTGTTCTTTTCTTTTGTTAATAGTACTTGATTTGTTATTATTAATTTATTATTGTTAAAACAATAATAATAAATTTATCTTTTATAATTATTACGTTTTAATAACAATAAACAATAGTTTTTTTTGTGAAAGTAATTATGATACAACAAACGTTTATAATTTTATAGAGTTATGTCAAATTATATCAAAACGGTTATGTCAAATTTGAACGAATGTCAAATTAAAGAATTTAGATTTTATAATTTTTACGTTTAGTAACAATAAAACAATTTTTAAGTAATTACGATATAACGAACAACGTTTATAATTTTATAAAATTATGTCAAATTATATCAAAACGGTTATGTCAAATTCGAACGAATATATATACTTATTATGAAAAACATTGAGAAATGATGTGGTTAGTTGTGTGAATATGACCTCCTTTTTATCCGGACACGCCGTTCTTTATCGTAAAAAGCCGACTTATTGAATAACATATTCTTTTATTGTTTCTAAATGTTTAAGGTGTAACTTTTTTAAAATAATAATAATAATAAAGTAAAAAGACAACAAAAGACAAAAATGAGATAAAACAAATCAATGAGGTTATAGATTAAAAAATAATTTAACTAAAACTCATTTTGATTTGATAAGTGTTAAAGAGATACAAAATATAATTGGGATACTTATCGCACAACATTCTTGTATTATACAAATGTTTATCGTTAGAAAAGTTTTTATGTTTTAATATATTTTCGGGAAAAATGTAAATGTTTATTGTTAGAAATCCTTATATATATATATATATATATATATATATATATATATATATATATATATATATATATATATATATATATATATATATATATATATATATATATAATTTTAGTAAATATAAATTTTATATGAAATGCAAAAAATATGAATTTTTTTATTTTGAAGTTTTTATCAATAAAAATTTACAGCCAGATTTAAATGTATTTTTACTACAAAATATGAAAATTCTTTTATAATAGTTATTATCGTCATCATCGTGAGTTCGCTTTGCAACTAATGATATATTTTTACCCATTTTCTCCCCCTTTTTTGTCTACAGATTATATATATGGGACAAAAAAAATACATTGGAAACCATTGCTGTATTTTCATCCGCATGCTCATTTTCCGTCTTTTTTCCGTCTAATCACAACGATGATAAAAGTATGATAACATTATTTGATACGACGACTATTGCCACATATTCCGCGATTAGACAAAAAAAAGATATAATAAGATTAATGATATATTCAGAAAAGTTTTTATATTTTATTTTTATATTGATTACGTCTTGTTACTTATTTTTATTTAACTGAAGAGTAAATTACATTTTTGGTCCCTGTGGTTTGAGAAAATTAACAGATAGGTCCTAACTATCCAAATCACACGTTTAAGGTTACTAAAGTTTACAAAAACTAACAAATACGTTCATGGGTCAAGTAAAGAGACTAAAATGCCCTTTCTAATTTCTTTTTCTTTTTTCTTTTATACATATTATATAATTAGTTAATAAAAAAAGAAAAATAAACCTAACCCACCCCCACCCACCGGCCACCCCACCCCACCTCTCTCTCTCTCTCTCTCTCTCTCTCTCTCTCTCTCTCTCTCTCTCTCTCTCTCCCCAATGGGATTTAATCCACCCAATGTGTTCCAAGTAACTGTTCAAGGATGGATCTTACTGGCTCCATTTTTATCAGACGACTCATTTTTTCCGACTCCATTTTTGCGTTTTATGACATCTCCAATCGACTGCTTGATGTTTTTTCTGGGTTTCCTCAAGGTTTGATTCTGGAAAAGATGTGGCTAAGGTTGTGATTCCGGTTAATCTACACACGCTTTTGCGTTTTTGTGAAGATAATGCACATATAACAGTCATATGAAAATAGATAGTTTCTTCTGATAGCATTGCAATTCCTATTTCATCAATTTATATAAAATACTCTTCAAATCAAATCATTCCTTACAAAGAATCAAGTGTTTCTCAAAACACCTACAAGCTTGAACGAAGAAGCAACAAAAACACCATAAATGGAAATGGAGGTTCTTTACGTTTTTCAATAAACCAAGTAAATCTAAAGCAAATATTGATTCAAAGCAAATCTGTTTCCCCATAAGACCTTTAAGAAACGGGTAAAGATGAACAATCACCCAAAACACAAAGAACAGTTTCCCAAGTAATGGGCCCCACGATTGGGTACCCGTTGTTTATCGCATCAGAAATCCCGGCAACAACACCGACCATATTAATAATCAAAATAGTTGAAGGAGGGATGAGTAACGTTGTCCATTTAAATATATAACTCCTCGAAATCTTCATCATCTGAATCTTTCGATGTCAACGTGAAATTGGTATCTATTCCCGCTAAAATCTTTAACAAACCTTGTACAACCGCAAATAAATGAGCCGATACGCCACCGATCACCCAAAATTGCTCGTTCCTCCACCACTCTTCGATGCTGACACAGCTCCACCGGAGCTCGAGGATACCGGTGGTGAAAATGGAAAGGAAAAGAGCGATGAAGAACAGACTTGCTAAAGTGCTTATATCCGACATGATGAATTTTTCGGTGAGGAGGCAGATGGTTTGTGATGATAATTCGTTAAAAATAAGTCATGTTCTCAATTTTTTATAGAATCAATATGCTCTGATTCATTTTTAACATATGAAGGCAAGAGACGATGGGGAAGAAGAACAGGGTGGAGAGAGAGAGAGAGAGAGAGAGAGAGAGAGAGAGAGAGAGAGAGAGAGGTGGGTGGGGTGGGGTGGCCGGTGGGTGGGGGTGGGTTAGGTTTATTTTTCTTTTTTATTAACTAATTATATAATATGTATAAAAGAAATAAGAAAAAAAATTAGAAAGGGCATTTTAGTCTATTTACTTGACCCAGGGACGTATTTGTTAGTTTTCGTAAACTTTAGTGACCTTAAACGTGGGATTTGGATAGTTAGGACCTATCTGTTAGTTTTCTCAAACCATAGGGACCAAAAGTGTAATTTACTCTTAATTAAATCAACTGATGATATAAATGATCAAAATATAATGACTTAATTGAATAAAAACTGAAAATTCAACTCTAAATTCTTAAAATTGTCAAAATTTAAGGACTTTAATGAATATTTCCTTTTTATATATAACTAAAATTATAAACATTTAACAAAATTTTGGGGCTTAATTGAATAAAAATAAACAATTGGGGATTAATCGAATATAAAGACAAAATATAAGGACTTTATAACAAGGAATATAAAAACAATTGGAAATTAATCGAATAAAAATAAACATTTACAAGGTGGTCAATGCCGAGTGTATCGGCTGCCATCTCGGATGCTGACGGTGGTTGAGAATAACCCCCTTTGGTTCAATTTGGCTTTTTTAGAGGCGATACAACCAATTCCATCATCCATAATTAGGAACGACAACAACAAAGTGGTTGAATGCTTGGTCAGATTCCAGAATGATGTAGCAATTCAAGGTATTAATTGTTCATAAAATTCAAATATATTGTAGTTTACATATTGATATCGTGTATGATTTCTTAGAGATGAAAAAGCATTTGATCAGTGTTGCATTTGATCCATTCGTGTATTTGTTAGGGTTTGGTGAAACAGAAACATGAATTCCGTTTAATTCTAAAAAAATGAGTTGTTTTTTAGGTCAGAAGGTTTTCGAATGGGATCAAACTCTAGATGAGGTGAATATGTACATCACTTTGCCTAAAAGAGTTCCCACCAAGCTCATTTACTACAAAATTCAGTCCAAACATGTTGAAGTTGGAATCAAAGGCAATCTGCCATATATGAACGTATGTAGCCCACTAGCCCATGTATCAGTCTGTTCTAAATTGTTATCCAAATTAATGTAAACAATTTTTGATGGATTATAATGCTTATTGGGTGCAATTATTGTGTGGATTATACAACATGATTTGTCTTCCCATGTAAAGACATATTCTTCATTTTGGACTATAGGTAAGCATTTTCATTTTAGTTACTGTAAATGATACATTGTAATTCATGGCGTTAATCACTGATGAATATCAAGAGCATTATTCAATTCATGACGTTAATCACTGATGAATAGCAAACTGAAGTTCACTAAAAACTGGAATTCACTAATGAATAGCAAGGTGAATTCACTAAAAACTGGAATGAATACCAATGTGAATAGCAAATTGAAATTCATTGATGATTATATATTTTCTTCACTGATGATTACAAGTGTTTTATACATTTATGGGTCATTTTACGCATTTATCCTTTGTTTATTGACATGATTTTTATGCATTTTGAATGTAGATTTTCTGGAGTATTGGAGTTGCATGAATGAGAAGTCGAAGCAGTCTATTTCAAGTCAAAAGATTCAGCACAATAACATTGTTCTTTAATCATTTGTGATTAAAGTTTTATAGCAAGGTGAATAGCAAACTGAAATTCATTGATGATTAGCAAATTGGAATTCACTAATAAAAATAAGGTGAATAGCAAACTGAAATTCACTAAAAACTGGAATTCACTAATGAATAGCAAGGCGAATTCACTAAAAACTAGAATTTATTGATGATTATATATGCTATTCACTGATGATTACAAGTGTTTTTATACTTGTATGGGTCATTTTATACATTTATCCTTTGTTTATTGACATGATTATTATGCATTTTGAATGTAGATTTTTCAGAGTATTGGAGTTGCATGAATGAGAAGTTGAAGCAGTCTATTTCAAGTCAAAAGATTTAGCACAACAACATTGTTCTTTAATCAATTGTGATTACAGTTGTATTGTTTTTTAATTATTTATGTCTAAAACAATATTGTATTTTTTCTCGTTTTGTGTTCTATAATAATTCATGATTATAAATGTAGTTAACTTTTTTTGTATGTATACATTGTCCTCTATTCATTTATGATTACACATGTATTTCATTTTTTTTGTATACATATTTGTATCATCAAGCGTTCAAAACTTATACGAGTTTGTTTCCTCATGTTTTATGGCTTGCTTAAGCAACATCAGAAGTATAACATCTTTATTGCCTCCGAAAGAAATAGAAGGTGAAGCAATAAGTTGCGGGATGTTTTGCATTTTAAACCATTCAGGATGATCTCAAAGACAACTCCTGATTATTTCTTGTGTTCTGGGAACCCACACAAGTTCGACAGCACAATGGCTGGTCTACCTCACATCCTAACAAAAAGAAAAAAAGGCTGGAGGTTTGAAACGAATCTAATAAGTCACCAAAAAGATGAAATCCCGATAGTTTAGGTGGTTACATGACTTTTCTTTTGTTACATGTTTCACGACCAATACCGTCCTAGGGACCATTGCTAACCACTAAACCTTTCTAGCAAAAAGAATAAGGCACAAAGCGTACATGGTCCTCTCTATTGCGGCTTTGTTTTCTTGTCTCCTTTTCGATCGAATCGCCTGTGTTTTTCTTCTTCAAACCGTATTTCACATGTAATATTTATAGGGTAGTTTTAGGGGTTGAATTTAGGAAGGAAAGAAGCCGTAGACCTCTTGAAAACGGCATAAAACGAGTACCTAATCAAGAAAGCTCATCAATGTTGACTTTTCAATTTTGGTCCCTCAACCTTCCAGACTTGTCAAAATTAATCTGAAACTCGTTATGGATAACTATCACAAAAGTCACTACATTTTAGTTTTTTTTTTCAATTTTGACACATAGAATGTGATGACACTAAATTGTGGCACATCATTGTGCCATGTCACCGCCTCGTCATCAATGAGTGATATGACAGAATTCCATGTTAGTTGGAAACTAGATAATTATGAAATGGTCAATATTGAACATAATTGGAAAATACGGTGTTCCAAATGGATAAAAAGTAATGGAATGTAAAAATAAAAAAATAATAATAAATTAATATCTTTTAAAACATTTATCCTCCAAATAAATATTAATCCATACAATAATAATGTTATTTGTATTATCAAATTATACATTCAATAATATATGTCTACTTTACCTTTAATCTGCTGGGCTTACGATATATCAACTTTTTAGCTTTATGAGCAACGATATAAAGTTGCTGTCTGCATGTCCCTACTGACAGAACACTAAATACCAAAAACTCTACTTTAAATGAATCTTTTTAGTGCCCTACAACGCAATAAAGTGGAGTACTTTTGCATGGGTATGTTTACATTAAGTTGTTAACTATATGTATTTTCAAGTATTTTAAATGTGAAAAGAGGTTGTGCTGGAGTGATCAGTGATGGACCCGTAAGTTAAGTACAGACACAAAACTTTAGCTGCATGATTGGGTGTATGATGGGGTTTGGTTAAAATGGTATTAAACATGAGTAATATCGAAACGTATGGTTCCCAATTTAATTTGAAAATAACATACAAGTGATTTATAAAGATCAAAATAAGAGTTCAATTAACCGGTACGGCTATCATTTGTTGATTAGCCAGTGGAATCAATCTACTTGTGTTATTAACTGATGGAATTAGACATCAAATAATAATCGATGGAATTACACATATTGTCGATTAAATACTGCACTGGTCATGAAATAAGTGTTAACAAAATAACAAAACACATACAGTACATTATAATTCACAAGAAAATACTGCAATTTCATCGCAAAAATTATGTTAAACAATTTAGATTATATGACTTAACTAAATCACAATAACATATAATATATCACAACTTTTCTGTCAAGTAATTTAAGTTGTGCAATTATTATTTTTTTTTGGCTAAATACATACGCGAGAAGTGGAGAGGCAATCAAATTCAGGTGAAACTCGAGATTGAGATTTCGTCTTCGTCAATGGCCCGTCGAAACTCAAAGAGAAGAGAGAATTGAGACAATGAGACTTGAGGATAAAATTGAATATGGAGTTCCGGATGACTCTAAATTTTAGGATCAAATACTTGGTTATTCTCAAGCTGTTTTGGGTAAAAAAATTTCCAGAAGTTAATGATTGTTCCCATAATTTGACGGTGCAATTTTCAGAGGAAATTCCCAACAACAACAATATTGAGTTTGAATCAGTTGAGGGTTTTGACGCGAATGGCAAAGAAAAAGAGCTTAAAGAGATGTTGGCATCTAATGATGCTCCCGTATTTTCGTAATGAACTTATTAAACCTTAAAATTAGAGGAGTGAAATGTCTTCTTAAGAGGAATCGAGTTCGAAAGCTGGTGTTCTCAAATCACATTATCTTCTTAGGGCTCCAATTAACAAGGACTTCTTTCGATCCTCTTTTAACTTGATCTTTAGAGGGTTCTCGGAATTTTGAGTTGGCTTTCCTGGAATCAATCAGAAATCTGGATGTAGTGTCTCAATGTGGGATCCTTGTGCTTTCAAAAACACTAGTCATCAAGGAGGAAGGCTTTCTAGCGGTCAAGAAGATTTGCGTGTCCGGGAATTATGCTTCCCACTATGTCAACTTTCATGCCCATAAAGAGTAGAGTATGGAAAAATTATCTATGGAATTGTTAGTCTAAATATGTCTTTAGTCTTGTTGGGGCAGTGGAGGGGCACCAACGAACACGACTACACACTTCGGCAAACGATCATTGACTATCAAAACTAGTGAGAAATACGAAAATTGAGAATGAGAAATACAATGATATAAGTGGTTCACTCGACAATGAGTCGGGTTACATCCACTGTGAGAATCGAGAGAAATTTACATTGATAATCTTCAATGTTTTACAAGAGAGAATCTATGACTACACTACACCAAGTTCACAACTAGAACATTGGATATTTCGACATATTACATAGTGTAGAGTTTGGGATGTATAAATAGCGAAATATGGAAGGCTGAAGACGCAAGGTCTTGGGAGGGAAAGAGGAAAGGATAAACTAGCCTTGTGCCTAGTCACTTAACAGACTGTGAAGTGACTATTCCATGCTCCCCATGCTGCCAAATGACACAGAGAACTGTTCTTCGCGTGTTTCCAAGATACTTCTGACAGCTAAAGTGACAACACCAATGCTGGGTATGACCAAGGCCTTATCTTGGATAGAGATCACCCAATTGGTATTCGCTCGAGTGCTTCATTTCGAACGAGACTGCGACTATCTGACTATGCTCTTGCACTTTTGTCGATCTACACTTCGTACAAGGGCCAACTCTTCCTTCAAGAAAGAACTCTTATGTCTGAACTTCATATTGGCCGAAGGATACTGCTGACTCATTTTCTTCTGCTGATGATGCATTCACTACTGTGAACGTAGCCCAAGCTACAGCTGTCACTGTGAACTGCTGTCTCCAAGATACTGACGATTGGCTTCCTCGGACGCAACACCTCAGTCCGGACTTAGTAATTACTTTGTCACAATCCTTATCTGACAACCGGCCTTGGTCCCAGACTTCTGTTGTCTATCTTTGTATGCCTTCTCCGTATGCCTCAACCAAGAACATGACCCCTGATCCAGACGAAGCAGACTTTTGTTCCTGCTGATCTTCATGCCTTTGGTTTCAACCTTTTGTTGATCTTTAAAAAGAATACTTCCATCCACCCACTGATCTGCTATGGTTAATCTGGCCGGAGCGAAGAACTCTCACTTAACTGAAAGACTGAGGACTTGTCCGAGATGCACACCTCAACAACATTGGCTAGTCTCGTATTTGTTTCTGGTTGCTTCGAACATCAGGTCCTCTTCGGTTGTTTTGGATTGCTCCGATTCAGATTAGGCTCCACATTTGCTCAACATGTCTGTCTCTACTACTACTACTACTGTAATGCCCATCTTCTTTGGTACTGTCTGGGTTGAGCTCACCCAATCGTTGGTAAATGAAACCCTCGCCTAGCAACTTTAAAACCTTTTTATTTGAAACTTTCCGCCAGTTAGGATTCAATATTCATTGTGAGTATCAAGAGGGTATTTTTCCCAATCTCGATGATAATCCGATGCATGCATGTGGCTGGACTTATTGTGAGGTTACATGCACGATTTAGCAAGGCAGAATAAGAACAACACAATCGATAACATGAGTTTTGCTGGCAAAATGTCCATGTATTAACCAAAAGAAAGTATAAAAAGTAAGATCTAGATCAACAACGAATAATAAATTTCAACTAAACTACGAACTCTCAAACGCTCACAATGAACTACATTTTTTAAACAAACATGGCAAATGAATACATGTCTATGTATAGAGGTGTACCCAAAGTGAAGGGAACCAGTCTCCATAAGTACAAATGAACATTACAAGCCTCATTGTCATCATATATATAAGACATTGCAACCCAACCCCCCCCCCCCCCCCCCCAATTCTTGGAAGTGATGCAACGGATCTCCATAATCAGGGCTTTATATTTTGAACAAGCAACTAGCAAGTCTATAATCTGAATACGACATAGCAATGAGAAACAATGTTAAAGTGACTCAAAATGACAAAGCTTCGATAGTCTTCAAAATCAGATTCTTGGATTTATGAAATTACAAGGCAGGAGGCTTATGTAAGTTTGAGGACAAACTATAACCCCAAAATAAGCATTTATAAAGCCTCCATGGAATGACATTTCATAAACACACTTGTACACCATTTCTTGTTTCTTTAAACAATGAAGAACTTCCTCACAATGCCACATCGAACATCAAATAATCCACGAAGTTTGTTTGCTAATGGTATAAATAGCAAAAATCCCATGTAAATAATCAAAATCTTGATTCTCAACCAAATCAAGAAGAATCAAAGTCAAGTCTGTCAAAGTACCACAGTAAAACGGAACAAGAAAGCTCAACAAGACCTGAAATAAATCGTTGGCTTTAATAATTCTCTCCCCAGGCTTCTTCAAAAATCTTGATCTGAAAAATTATAATCTTCTTTCGAATGACCAAATTCTTCCCTCTTTTGATTGAAAATATAATATGATCAAAAAACTTCTAATTGGGCATGAGAATGTTCTGGAACGAATAAAGAAATATCAAACTCCCTCTTCATAAGTAGAATATCTCATAAAGTACAAAGTACAATAATAATAAAAAGCTATGAATTTGACTATTTTGATCAACCATGCGTAACCTTCTTAAATATCAAAGCTATAAAAAAAATACGTCGAAGCCATGTGGTGTTGATATAATTTTAAAGCAGTATGTGCAAAGAAATGTCGATGTTGTACGAAGACACATGTCCTTCGAATCCCTTTGAATAATTTATACCAGCAAAATGAAATTGCTAGTCTTCGTAAGAAATTGCATGATAAGAAGCGCATGAGGTATACTCTCCATTATGGAGAGTAATAGTCGAAATATAAACACATCTGATACTACATGCCATTGATTTTGACCTTCGTAAGCATTGAAAACCATGTGGCATCACATCCCAATCCACGTCACATCTTCGAATACTTTCAAAAATAACATCATCGACGAGAGAATTTTTTTGGGTGAATCTATACATACCCCTAGTATCTAATCGTACCCCCTAATATGATTTTTTGTTTTTTTTTTGTCTTTTGTGTATTTTGTTTGTTTGTTTTCTTTTTTTATTAATAGTATTTGATTTATTATTATTATTTATTATAATATTATTATTAGAAAAACAATAACAATAAATTTAATTTTAATTACTTTACGTTTTATAAACAATAAACAATAATTTTTTAAACTAATTACGGGACAATGAACAATGTTTATAATTTTATAAAATTATGTCAAAATATATATCAAAATGGTTATATCAAATTTGAACGAATGTTAAATTAATAAATTTAACTTATTATAATTTTTACGTTTTAGTAACAATAAACAATAGTTTTCTTAAAGTAATTACGACACAACTAATGATATTTATAATTTTATAAAATTATGTCAAATTATATCAAAACGGTTATTTCAAATTCGAACGAATGTATAAAAAATAACAATATAAATAATAATAAGTTTGATCCAATATTATAATTACATGACGCGTTATCTATACACACGCACAAGCATGAACAAACGGAGATTGTGTATAACTGGGTCAACGGACCAAGAATGACGGTTTCCGGCTAATAATAACATAATTTCGATTACTTACAAACGGTATAACCCGAAGGATTTTATAAATGATAAATTATACATACAACCACTTGATTTATAAACAACTAAATAAATTTGAACGAATAAAGAGGAGACATTAGATTATCAATAAACACGAACGGTTATAATTTTATAAAACTAATAATAATAAATATAATTTAATAATAATAATAACAATAATAATAATAATAATAATAATAATAGTAATAATAATAATAATAAAGAAATAAGACAACAAAAGACGAAATTGAGATAAAACAAAATAGCTAGTCAAATCAGGGTGTATTGATTAAAAAACTAATATAACTAAAACACTTTTAGTTTTAATGGTATTAGGGGTATAAAATGAAATAGGGGTAGTTATAGCACCATCTATTATTTTTTTATGAATATATTACAACAAACTGACACGTATATGTTTTTATAACAAACTGAACACGTTTTATGTTTTTATATGTTAGAATTTTTTAATTCATTGACGAAGAATTAGATTCTAAATTGGTGATTTTTATTTTTATTTTGGAGTACCTTTATAATTATAAAATTAATTACGATGTAATATCTAACATCATAATTAATACTTTGTTATTACCTGTAGAATATAATACCATATCTAGAATAATGAACTATAAAATATAATAAGACATTTGTAAATGATTTATGAAAACTTTTTAGCTTAACAAACAACTATAAAATATTGTTGTCTGTATGTCTTTATTAAAAATGAAATTGGTATGGTATAGAGTTTTTTTTCTTTTATAATGTGTATCGTATCAACTATAGTTGACAGATGGATTTAATTATTAGTACCGTACCAAAAATATATTTGGTACCAACTTATTTAGCTACCAACAAGTTTGGTGTGTACATATTGGTATTGGTTTATACCAAAAACTTTTCTTAAATTATATTTTTATGTTTGCCCTAAGATAAACGTAATATTAGTAGTTTCTTTTAATATTGTTTGCCCTAAGATAAATTGGTCGTCACTTACTCACTTGTGTTTGTTTTAATAACTACTGTTGTATGTAAAAAGCAATAATATTAAAAGTTGTTTTAATATATATATATATATATATATATATATATATATATATATATATATATATATATATATATATATTATGTTCAAATAAGAACTATTAAAAGATTGATAACTAAAGGAACTAATGTAGGCCAAATATTATTTTATAAATGTTTGATCCAAGGGTTATAAGGTTTGATCGTCTGCAACGTGTTCACATTGATTAACTCTCTTATATATATACAACTACACTCCAATGAATTGCGTCAATGGGTAAGATTGGTTTTCACGGTTCTCAACTTTTTAATGATTTTTATTTGAACCTTTCCAGACACACACATACATACATACATACATACATACATACATACATACATACATACATACATACATACATACATACATACATACATACATACATACATACATATATACATATATATATGTGTGTGTGTGTATGTGTGTTGGTTAGTACGGTACAACTATGATATTCAAAATTTTATACAGTTACCCTACCAAGACTGCTTAATTGATATGATGTTACTGGTCAAACATATTAACTACCAAACAAGTTGGCTATCGATTTTATTAATACGGTTGGTAATATGTTAATTGATTTTTTGTGATGCATATTTGCCCTGCCTTAATCTATACTAGAGGTCAAAATCAACAGTACACATGTTAAAGCAAACTTGTTAAAGCAAACTGGCCAAAACCCATGAATATATTAGTTTAGTTTGATTGGTTTGGGCAATCTACGATTTCATTATTGGCACCTTGATATGGTATTTATCCAATCAAAATAATTAATATACTAGTTTGTATGTTGTATGATATGATAACGAACAAACGGTTTTTCCAGCTCCCTATTTTAGTTCAGATTTTGTTTAGCAAAATTATCTATTCAAATGAAAGATGTAATAATTTAAGCCCACATCTTTAATGATATTGTGTATAATTCAACAGGTCAAACGTAACCCATCAAATAAGGTTATGTTTCAACTTTTAATTAGAGAAAAGAAAGTCCAATATATAATAAATTGAGCCCAATATCTGATATATATAATTTATCTATTTAAAAGTCAAGCGTCAAGCCCATAGTAGCGACGAAATTCGAATATATATATATATATATATATATATATATATATATATATATATATATATATATATATATATATATATATATATATATATATATATATATATATATATATATATATATATATATATATATATATATAGATGTAGGTTCATATGTGAACACTAAATATTGTGTGAATGTATGAGCAAATATGGTCCAATCATTTGAAAAGGATATTATAGTAATTTTATTAATTGTATTAGTTATTATCCAAATTACGTTCCTATAATTATGGGATATAATTCAAAATTTCAAAATAAAAAGCTTATATATATGGAATTATATCATACCAAATATTTCATTACTATCACCATTTTCTTTTAATCGGTATTCCACGTTTCTGCGACCTTCAAGCCGCCGGCCACAATATCTCTTCCGCCAACATCTTTCCACCACTATTACAGCGCCACAATAAGAAGTCAGTATTTTTACAACTAATATTTTGTTTCAGTTCTGAACCTCATTGTAATCTATACAATTTTCCTCAATTTATTAGATTATTAACAAATTTGACGCTTTTCGCCAGCGTCATTTGATTTTTCTAATCAATTAAATTCTCTTTATTCGCTATATTCGTTATGTGTTGCATTTCAACGAAGTTAGTTGATTTTTATAATCAAGTTAATTCTTTTTTATTGGTTATGTGTTTGCCGTTTGAAGATGTTATAACTATTACTGTTAATGGTTCATTTTTTTTATTTTTTTATTGTGTTCTTGATTTATCACTCATATGTTCATTTTATTTAGATCCCTTCAATGTTACTTCCAAAAGCTTTTATGGTTTTAAGGAAATTGTTCGTTACTAGAAAGGTTAGTCATTTATTTTTTTTAAACTATCCAAATTCAATTATTCAAGTTCACTTGGAGTCTAATTTCTTGAATGACCAATTCTCCATGATGGATGTTTACATTTTTTAGATATATTACTTACTCAAAAGAGGAAGAAGTGGTTCGTAGCATACACATAGGTGGTGAATGATTGACTTTTGACCAAAAAGGTAAAAATATTATTTTTTTTATGTTTTTTTAAACATTTTGGAATTTGTTAATTTTTTGAGAAAAATTTGTTAAATTTTCAGCCAAAAGATTGGGATGATGAGGAAGATGGTGAATGAGTGTCAACTATCATCAACAAATTCTTTTAGAATGTATCAGGACATGTGTATATTTTTTCAGAATTTAGCAGAATTTGAAGATTGAGCTAACAAAATAAGCAATATTCTTTCGGAATAAATATGGTGACACAATAGTTTATGATTCATTCTCACAGAATGTGTACATTGTCATTTATGTTTTTTATACTTGATATTGAATTTTTATATATTTTTCAAGAATATTGTATATATTATTGTTTATTATTGAATGTTGACAATATTCTTCAAAAATATTGTATATGTTCTTGTTTATATATTCTAAGCGGTCCTAATATTATTTTAGAATGAAATCGTGTTTTTTAAAAATGATTCAATGATGACATGTATTCTTCGTAATATGAGTAAATATCTGCGTTTTTAATTTCTATCCAAGTATTTTAACCTAAATTATGTAAGAATACGAACAAACACATTATTAAAGAATTAAATCTAGTTGTAAATAAAAAATAATACAAATATGTAAGAATTATAAGAATGGAAAGTACGATCATGCAAGATAACTAATTAATTCTAATCCCTAAATACCCGCACATTCCAAAATTTGTCATGGGTAAATTTGACTAATTTACCCTTATTGATTTTATTTAATTAAAAATAATTAATTTTTATTCAATTAATTACGATCATGCCATCATCATCTTAACCATTCATTCTTTTCATCCAATGGCTGATATTGTCTCACACAATCACACAATATTTGTGTTCCACATTTGATCCTAACTCTATATATATATATATATATATATATATATATATATATATATATATATATATATATATAGTTATTATTAAATGAAATTGTTAAATATAGTGTGATTGTAGGACTCAACGCGAACCATTAGATCAACAAAATCAATGGATTAAATCAAAGGGTATTGTTGTAAATAAAATCACAGAATTCACGTGTTTTTAATTTAAAAAACCCGGTTAAGGGTAAAACAGTCAAAACCCACAAACCCATAACAACGGAATGTAATATTCGCATGCTAAAATCACGGAAACGATATGATCGGTTTCAATTAACACTATTAATAATCAAAATATACACAATCAACATCGGAGGATAGTACAGATGCATTATCGGAAGAAAAAAAAGTAGTTACGTAAGACTTTTGAAATTCAATTCTCAGAGAATAGGTAGTAGGATTGTCAAAACCATTCTCTGGATTCCATTCTTCAAGAATCAACTTTGAGGATGTTTTCCATTCAATAAATCGTGTTTTCTGCATTCCATTCTTCAAGAATCGGTTCAAATTTGATGATGTTTTCCTTTCTCGGAGAATATGAACTTTGACAGCATTCTCGGAGAATATGAATTTTGAGAGCATTCTTCAAGTTCTGCATGTACTCGTAAACCAACATTCTCAGAGAATATGAATTTTAACAGCATTCTCGGAGAATATGGAATTTTTGGCTACGTTGGGTTAAAAATTCATATTCTTGAAGAATATGAATTTTGACAGCATTCTCAGAGAATGAATCATTCTTGAAGAATGCATCTTTACTTTGCTTGTTTCTGTATTCTTCGAATTCTTCTTCTGTTGATAATGTCCTCCATCAAATGAATTCCCCTTTTGTTTTCGTCTCCCTTCCATCGCACCTCAGTCCAACCCTAAGCAAAACAAAATTCCATCATACAAACCACTACCCAAAACAACAAAAAGAAAATAACATATAATGAGAGAGACGTTACGTGTTCACAACCCTTTGATAATTTCCCCAAATAAAAAAACCTAAAATCCATATGAAACAATAAATTAATTATGCCACGAGTCAATCCTTTAAAGTTAAAAGCAATTCCATTGACTCAATCTCCATGACGCAGTCTCCGATTCCAATTTTCTGAAATCCTATTTTGGTGCTCGATTCCAGAAATCAAACATTATAAACTGCTCAAACTAGGAGTAATTTTGACCATCGATCAAAATGATTTCAGAAAGGAATGAGTAATTTGGAGCAATTAGACGAATTACATGAGACGTATACGAAGTAGATCTACGCAAACCCAAATTATGTTTGACTTCTCGACGGCTCAAATTTTGGTTTCAAAAACGAAGAACTCAACTGAAGGTTTGATTTATTGCACAATTGAACATTGATAAACCTCCAAACTAATTATCGAACATATGCTCGATCTCATTCTTGTCATCGGTGGAACTTCAACACTAACATCGATTGTCGCTCGTTTTCTCAGCTTCTCGCCGACGCCATGGCGTCCCCCGCATCTCAAATCCGGCATACTTCTATGGTGGATGATTTTCCGTCCTCGAAACAACCGGAGTAGATATAATATATATATATATATATATATATATATATATATATATATATATATATATATATATGTATATATATATATATATATATATATATATATATTTGTATATATATATATATATATATATATATATATATATATGATAATGCTACACTAAATCATTGAACCTTTTATTTTGAATCTATTTGGTCACTTAAAAATTTTCCTTGCTGTCTAGGGGCTTAATGTTTTAAAAATACATCTAAATGGTCTATGAACTTTTCAAATTTATTCAGATTTTATCATATTGACTGGTTTTCGAAACCTTAAGCCCCTAAGGAGCAAGAAAAAAACATATGGGATAAAATAGATGTAAAATGAAAAGTTCGATGGGTTACTGTAACATTATATATATATATATATATATATATATATATATATATATATATATATATATATATATATATATATATATATATATATATATATATATATAATATGTGGCTGTTAGGTATCTATCATTGGAGGTCATGTACACGGCAGTGACATTGTCACAGTAGACAAGAGTGGCTGTGACAGGAGGACGATGCAGTTCACGAAGAAGATTATGACTCCAACACGTTTCAGCAACTGCATTGGCAATAACGCGATATTCAGCTTCAGCGCTAGACCTGGAGATTGTAGCTTGGCGTTTGGCGGACCATGAAATAAGATTGTTCCCAAGAAATACATAATAGCCCGATGTTGATCGTCGAGTATTTGGACAACCTACCCAGTCCGCATCAGAGTAGGCCGTGAGAGTATGCGATGTGTTAGAGTATAATTGAAGCCCATGAGAAATGGTTCCGCGAATGTATCGCAGGATGCGTTTAAGTGCCACGAAGTGAGGTTCCCGATGATCATGCATGAGAAGACAGATCTGCTGAACCGCATAGGAGATATCAGGTCTGGTGAATGTTAGATACTGAAGAGCTCCAGCGAGACTACGATAAAGAGAAGGGTCAGACACGGGAGGGTCGGACCTATCAAGCTTTGCTGACGTGTCAACAGGGGTGCGCGAGGGTTTACAATTAGCCATGTTTGCTCGTTGAAGAATGTCAATGGCATATTTACACTGAGACAAAAGCATGCCGGAGGAGTCACGAGTAACAGCAATGCCAAGGAAATAATTGAGATCGCCAAGGTCTGTCATAGCAAACTCAGCCGCCAGAGCAGCGGTAATCTGTGTCAACAAGGTCTGAGACGAAGCTGTCAAGATAATATCATCGACATATAACAATAAGTAAGCCGTGTGAGACCCCTGATGATAAATGAAGAGAGAGGTGTCACTCTTGCTGTGAGTGAACCCCATCCGGAGGATGTAGTGAGCAAACTGTTGGAACGAGGCACGTGGTGCCTGTTTGAGACCATATAAGGAGCGGCGTAACATGCACACATGATCCGGGTGAGACGGGTCTCAGAAACCTGGAGGCTGATGCATGTACACAGTTTCCTGAAGACACCCATTGAGAAAGGCGTTTTTAACATCAAGTTGTCAAACATGCCATTTACGGGAAATAGCCAAATTAAGAACTGTACAGATTGTGGCCAGCTTGACAATCAGACTGAAAGTCTGATCGCAGTCAATACCTGGGCGTTGACTCCGGCCATTTGCAACAAACCGGTGTTTGTAGCGAGCAAGAGACCCATATGCATCATGTTTCTTTTTAAACAGCCAAAATACAATTCACAATATTAGCATTAGCAGGACGCAGAACAAGTACCCACGTACCATTAGAAATAAGTGCTTCATATTCCTCTTTCACGGCAGCATGCCAGTGAGGATCACGAAATGCATGAGACTAAGACCGAGGGACAGGAGAAGAGGTATCAACATGGAGGTTGTGTTTGTGAATGGGTTTAGAGATGTCGTGACAAAGACGGGTGGTCATGGGATGAGTAGAAGTAGATGATGGAAGCATAGTAGTGGTAGGGGAACTGGGTTGAGAAACTGTGGGCTGAATAGGAGGGTCGGGAGACGAGTTAGGTGGTGAGGTAACCTTCGGGGATGTGATAGGTGAGCGGAGTAAGGTGGTGGACATGCTGTTTAGGGCGGAGTCCTCGTCTAAGAACTCTTAGGGGGTGGGTTATTAGGGGTCATGGAGCCAAACGGGAAAACGGTTTCGTCGAAGGTAACGTGTTGGGATATGATGATATTTCTAGTGGCAAGGTCAAGGCATCGATACCCACGGTGTTGTGTGGGGTATCCAAGGAAGATACAAGGAGTGGTTCGTGGTGAGAGTTTGTGTTCTGTGGGAATATTGGGGAAGCATAGGCAGCCAAATACATGTAAGTGAGTGTAAGAGGGTTGTTTTTGGTGAAATTTTTGATATGGGTTGTCATCATTAAGTGTGGTGGATGGGAGGATATTGAGCAGGTGGGTGGCCATATGGAGAGCTTACACCCAATACATCGGATGGAGATGGGCATGCAACTTGAGAGATCAGATACAGTTCTTAGTGGTACGAATAATTCGTTCCGACTTCCTATTTTGCTGGGATGTGTACGGACACAAGAACCGAAGGTGAATACCTTGCTCAGCACACAAGGTTTGAAATTGGGTGTTGGAAAATTCCCCACCATTATCGCATTGAAACGTTTGAATCTGACTGTTATATTGAGTTTTAACATGGGCAAAAAAATGCATAAACTTGGAGAAAACATTAGATTTAGTACGTAGAGGATAAACCCAAATAAAATACGAAAACTGATCAAGGAACACCACATAATATTTAAGACCACTAGCACTCAACCCAGGCGAAGTCCAAACATCAGAATGAATAATATGAAAGGGAAATGTAGCAACAGTACTTGATAAAGAGAAAGGTCAACGAGTATGTTTACCCAACTGACACGCAACACACAATGTTTTATTTTTAGTGCTAGTACAAGGAATTAAGTGACGCGAAACTAAAGACTAAAGCACGCGCGATCCCGGGTGACCGAGACATTGGTGCCAGACAGAGGTGGTGACCGAGAGGAGGGCTTGAAGTAACGTGATAGAGATCACCGGTACTATCACATCAGAGCAGGGTTTTTTTGGTCCGATAATCCTTCACGGAAAAACCAAACTCGTCAAATTCAATGGCACATTTATTTTCACGGGTAATACGGCGAACATAAATTAAATTTTTAATGATGCTAGGAGTAATAAGGACACGACTAAGACGCAGGGTACGATACAGATTTAAACAAGAAATAGATGAGGTGCCGGATTTGATAACGGCAATACGTGATCTATCACCAACAAGGACATAAGGAATTAAGCACTTATCACTAACAGATGTGAGAATACCTGTGTTCGCGTGTAGGTGGGATGTGGCACCGGAGTCCATGTACCACTCATTCGAAGTCGGGTCTTGAAGAGCTACCGTGTTGTAGGCTTGCGGGATGGTTGTTGGTTGATCGCCGGTGGAGGATGGTTCAGCAGTGGGCCAGTCCCACGACCCATATGGTTGCTGCTGGAAGGCCGAGGGTGAGAGCCCAGTCACGTGGGCTTGTTGCTGGGCGGATGCAGGCTGAACGTGACCAGTAGGAGGAGGCAACCGCTGATATTGGGATGCAGTAGTTGGGCCAGGAGCTGGTGGCGGTGGAACAGGTCAAGGGCCCCACTAGTGTGCTGCATCAGGAACAGGTAGCAAACCAGGGGCAGCAGATCGGGCCACTGAAGGGAGCCCAGCAGGCGGCGCTAACCATGTGAGCCAGTCGTAGACCCAGGCCGGAGGAGCAGGAGAGCGGGGCGACGGAGAGGTTTGGCCACCGGAGGAGCCGGTTCGACCACCACCACGCGAGTTCCGACCACCATGATTGTCGCGACCCCCGGAACAACCTCCGCGATTAGAACCCCCGTTTCGATTATTTTGTTGATCAGCAAGGAGAACAGTAGGCGAAGAACCATGGCCACCGTGAGTGGCTTAAATAGACCTAGTGTTGAGTTGGTTCATGCGCTGCTCCTCGAGCAAAAGCATGGACCGAGTTTCGAGAAACGTAGGTAGAGGAGACCGGTGGCGAATGAGACTCGCAATGTATTCAAATTTCGGTGAGAGGCCGTTAATGGTATACATTACCAGGTTTTTCTCGGGAACTGCAGCGTCGATGTTATCAAGGAGATCGGCCATTGTTTTGATGCGGGTGCAATAGTCGGTGACAGTGGAATCACCGATGATAATGTTACAAAGCTCGTTATCCAACTGGATTGCCTTGGCATCCTTGTTGTCACGAAAGAGGCGTTCCAAATTGACCCAAATATCATGAGCAGAAGATTGTTTCTTGATAACCATTTGGAGAAGGGGTTGAGACATTGTATCGTATAACCACATCTTGACGAGAGAGTCGGTGTGATTCCATTCAGCCAGTTCAGGAGGTCGGGCTGTCGGTTCTTCAAGATGATCGGACATGCCAAACCCAATACAATGGTTTCAAATAGCTCACGCCAGGAGTCATAATTGAGCTTTTCAAGATCAAGGAGAAGCGGGATAAAAGCACGAATGTTTGTGATACCGTAAGGTTTTTCGGTCTTCTTGTCATCAGCCATGAAGTCGGGAGTATAGAGAGCCTGATGAGGAAGAAAGAGCAGCACAGCAGTGGGACAGCCGTGAGAGATACGAAGAGCAGCAACAGCAGAAGAAGAGGCGAGGAGGGAGGGTTCATCGGATCAGAAGCGACGAAGGAGGAGGGAGGGAGATTTTTACGGCTGGATAGAAGGGGAAGGCGGGATCAGATTAGAAGTCTCTGATACCATGTTAGTTGTGTAAATTGTGTGTATCTCATTAATCACATAATATGCGTATAAATACAAAATACAATACCCGTGGGCCGGGTATACGAAAATGGGCTATACAAAGCTCTAACAAGCCTAATACATACATTCGCTAACAGCTCTAAATGAAATCTTCTTTATTTTTCAAACACATGCTTCGTATACCAGCGAGGAACGTGGGCTTCTAGATGATGATAGACCAGGAACCCCAATTCCCTTCTTGTTCTATTTGTCATCTATTTTGTTCTTTTAACTATCATGCGTAACCTCAATTTCAGCATAGTTGTTTTTAGTTTGTTTGGTAAAACTTATTTTCTCAGTAAAATCTGAATTACATGTCATAAAATAAAACTTATTTTCTCAGTAGAATCTGAATTTACATGTCATAAAATCATAATTATTCTATGATAATTGCATTATATTAAGTGGCTTGTACGTGGTCATATTGGTACGTGATAATATGTATTGAGTAGTTGGTGTCTGGAATGAATAACAAGTGTTTGATGGAATGCCTGTTTGAAAATTTGATTCCATTACTCAATAACTCTAAAGCATGTGACATAGGAACAATTAGATTCACATTTTAAAAGCATTTTGTTGATAATCAACAAAATTATCTGACATTTCTTTTACTGCCACATGTGTTGAATTAAAGGGATATTTCTGGTCACCTAAATGATACTTTGAGGACTGTTCTGTCGTTCACATAAGACAACAACATGTTAATTTAGCTAAATCTTGATAGGTTATCTTAATGCCAGTTAGAGTAGTTTTGTTTTCCTTCCTTTTTCCTCTTTGTACAAAGCTTTGCTTAACCTGTAATTAGACATAGATTGAATCCATGAAAACTTTTCATGTTCTTTCAATCTCTTGTGCAATGGATTACACTTCAGGTGCCAAACTTAAGCCATGCTATTTAGGAAATAGAAGAGGTTGGTCACTACAAGAAATAGGGTCCATTGGAACGACTTTTGTTGTCGCCACTGGGTGTATAGTGAGTTAGCATGTAATTTGAATATATCTATCTATTAAAATATTCTTAACATATAACTTGTATGGTCGTGCAATATTTCCACATAACCTTTTCAATTTCAATGTGATCGTCGATCAATCTCTTATGATGGTTACCTAGCAGGGAAAGAAGGACATGATGCATATTTCTAAATAGATATCAAGAGAAGTCACAGAATTGTACATTCTTGCTAATGTCAAGCAAAGTTGTTTATGTAATTTTTCGGTAATTTTAGTTAGTTAATTAGTTCATTTAGGTTAAGTGTAATGTTCTAACTTGTAGGAATTTGATATTTAAGTGAACTTCATCATTCTGTTAGTTTTTATGTCATTAATTAAAGTATGATATTCTTAAGATCTTACACTTGACCTTTTAAACTTCAACTTTTTATGGCTTAGATCATAGCGTGCCACGAATCAAGTCCACACGAGGCATTTTCAATTGAATGGAACAAAAATAAATAATGGTAAATAAACTTTATAATAATTCTAATATTGGAAACTTGATGAACCAAAAACATTTCCAATATTATGAATTAGACAGCAGAATGCAGATAAAACTCTAGAATTGCAGCAAGACCGATATATTGGTCCCGAGATAACGGTAGCATTTTAAGAGAACTTTGGTAATATGATGTAATATATTGTTATTTGTTGGGCCGTTCGTTTGTTAAGGACCATTTTTTGTCATTTTTGCAAAAAAAAGCTTTAAGTTAAAATAATTTAGGTTGTTTTTAACTGGTTACTAAAGTTACTTTAGGTTTATAAGGACCACTTGTGTCATTTGTTAATTTAGGTTGTTTAAAAACTCGGTTGCCAAAATTGGTTACCAAATAGTTACAAACTCGGTTGCCAAATCTGCCTATACAAAGTTGGTTGCTATATAGAAATACCAAATCTGCCAGTACAAAGTTTTTTGCCAAATCTGTTAAATTTGGTCCTTACAACAGCTTAAAATAAAAAGTACCAGCTAAAATAAAAACCATCAAGTCTGATTCAAATGCCAACAGTACCATAAGAAAGTAGGTTGCTATTTAGAGAGACTAATAATAATGTTGGTTGCTATCCCACTAACTACTAAATCAAAATATCTTGCTAAAACCACCATTGTTTACAACACCTTAATACACAATTTCAAAGAAATATATAACCATAATAGCCTACTTTCATTTCTATAATTTTTTGTCCCTTGAAACTACTTTTAATCGTATCTCATTTCTCAAGTAGATGCGTTTGAATTTAGCCATTAATCCCCAGTGAAATGACAGATTTACCATCACCCTCTACATTTAACCTTGGACAAATATTTCTCTCAAATTCAACAGGTCGTCATTTGAGATATGAAAATTAGCAAAATTTTAGGTATTATAAAACAATAAATTAGCATATGAACATCGTTAAGAAAATAAAAGAAACAAAGTTCATATTTCTTAACACCAGTAACGAAATTTGGCACCCCAGAAAAGCAAAAGTACAACGCCATAACTGGGTGGATTCTTGAAAGTACATTGGCTTAATAATAGTAATAAAAACCAGACCAAGCTTGACCAAAACAAATAACGGTGTACCAACTAAAACACCAGAACATGAAAAACACAAAGTATCCAAAACTATTAATAAAAAGTATCTAAAAAGCACCAAAAATTGAGATTGAGGC